>VUYV01000267.1:1114375-1153551 GCA_008711295.1 Anarhynchus alexandrinus
ACCCGGCAGGCGGATGGTAAAGCGGTGCCCCCCCCCCGCCCTTGACAAGTACCACCCGGCTCCGGAGCAGCCCTGCGCTGTTCCGTAAGGAGCAGCAAGGAGTACATGAGGAGAGTCCCGGTCAGTTATAAAAACCTGTTTTCTCAAGTGTGGCACAAAATGATCACCGCGAGAGCAAAAAATAAACAAAACTGAACTCACAAGGCAGAGTTTAAAAATACAGCGAAAGGAGGTAGTACGCCAGTCATGCCTAGGGTATACCCATGACAGTGGTGCTGGGGTGGGTAAGGCATAAGCAAATAAAGAAGGCATTCAACAAATAAACTTTCTAAATAAGTGACGGAAGCCCAGCACAAAAACTGGGTTATCTTCTGGGGTCCATGGAAGTAAGAATACAGAAAGGAAAAAACTGAAATAGCATTCCAAGATGGCCATTTCGTACTGGATATTGGGCATTTATAGCTGTTGATGTTCACAGCGCAGCCCTGCTCCTTCACCCCTCCTGGAGAAGGCACTCAGGGCCTGGAACTCCCTCCTCCGCCACCTCAAAGGCTTCCCCAGGTTCGCTCCGGGCTGCGGCAGCTCCAGCAGGGACGGGGCTGCACAGGGGACGGGGTGCCCCGCAGGCAGCGCCTGTGCGCTGCAGGGGACAGCCCAGATCACCCATGCAACTGGAAAGGACACGAGTTTTCCGTTAACGTTGATCAGTTTGTACGCCTACCTTCACAACAACTTTAAAGTAGCATTTTGCAGAAAGTAGTGGATTAAAAACACCCCTACGTTTGCCCAATATTGCCTTGTATAGATAGAATTAAAACAAGTATCTTATCTGTTGACTTGAAAAAAATCCAAGCCCACACAGAGCTATGTTAGAGAGCTTCAAAAGACTGAAATTCAACCGAACCAG
Organism: Anarhynchus alexandrinus; assembly: GCA_008711295.1. Classification (NCBI taxonomy): domain Eukaryota; kingdom Metazoa; phylum Chordata; class Aves; order Charadriiformes; family Charadriidae; genus Anarhynchus; species Anarhynchus alexandrinus. The sequence continues at coordinate 1,115,283 of VUYV01000267.1, forward strand.
TAATATGAAGAACGGTATTTATGTAATGAAGTAAGTGCAAAAAGATCCTTTCCATTATATTACACTTTCCCAAATGCAATAGGTTATCATGTAGTGTTTACACAGTAAAAACTATTAGATTTTCTGAACTTCTCCACACTGCTCCATGTCACCAATGCGTTCAACTCAAATACAGAAACTTTAAATATTCTAATAAAAATAGCATTTTTTTTTATAAACCACAAGTAAGTAGAAGGCAAATATACCAGAGTATGCATAGCTGTCAAAGTGTAAAGTATATCATGACCAATTGAGTATCCTTCTTCATTTATCCGATGCAATGCATCCTATTTACCTTAAGAAGTCAAGATTGTGGGACAATGTTGTTATTTTGGAAACACATACTGAAGAATGTTGATGGGAGAATGACATTTAGAGGACAAAAATAAGTCATATAAATCATGTGTATTTAGAACACACAAGCCATACGCTCTGAGCTTCCCTGAAAAAAATAGTGCAATTCAGTGTATATACTGAATAAAACCAAGAGGTGGTATACTTTTATTCCTTTGAAAAAATACTGTTCTAAAAATATTCAGATGTCCTCTAAACTTTGACTTACTTTATGGAAGTATAGCTTTAAATTTAGTTTTCATATGCGAAATATTTACACTTTATAAACTTGCAGAATTACTAATAAACTATATTATATATATACTTACACAAAACTCAATTTATATATAATCCTATTATATCTTGCAGATCAAAACTCACCACATGTACAATAATTTACAGTGACAGAAGCCTCAAGCATCAAAACATCTTCTTTAAAATAACAATATTACATAGAGTCCTCTACAGATTCTGAATTGCGATATTTCCTGGATTGCCTGAACATCATTAAACTTCTGAGAATATGCAAATTTTTAATTAAATATCAAGTAGCAAGGTTTGTGCTGTCATTAAGAAATGCTTGCAACTATTTAAAAAAATACCTGACAGGAACAAATTAAAGGTTTACAAGAAGCCTTGAAACTAGAATTCACTGGAAGGTTCAATATAAGTGCACACGCTATATGCATATACTTGTACACTAACGTCCCTTAAATACTTAAGAATAAATTTGTTGAACAAAAGTTAAATTAAACAGTAAGCTATAAATGTACAAATTTTTAACAGTATTTGTAACTGAAAAATTTTGCCTACTTTGGTATAAAAGCTCCTTTAAACAGGCACATTTACTTTCAGAAGACAAACACAAGCTTTAATACTATGGCTACTGCTGGATATTTAAGCAATGCCTCTCTGGGTCTACTTTTAATTATATAAACCTTCTTTAGAACCATTTTATTCTGTATTAATCCAAAGAACCAATATTGCCAACAGTGATAATCTGTAATACACTTCAGTGCTGAACAGTTAGCCAAAACAGGACTTCTCAGAACCCAGTACAATTGTCATTTGTTAAAAAAAAAAGAAAAAGACTATCAACTTACAATTAAAAAAATAGATTTTTCTTTTATTTTGATATCTACTGAGCTATTTGAACTTTTTAATTAGAAGCATATCAGTGAAATCCCTTCCATAGTTTTGTTCACTTTGAAAAAGGAAAATTTGGAATTCTCGGGTAACCAGAAAATTTCAACACTTCTCTCTGATATCTTACAATAGAATTTATTTTTATCTCATGAACTCCACAAATGTATTCCTAACAGGAATACACACATACCTAATTTTACACAATGTGAATATTCCTATTGCCATTAATGTGTGTATTCATGACAATGTGAGACTGAGCATGAATTTCCTTACAGGAACATGACCTATAATGTAATAAATTAAAGCATTCTTATGAAAACAATAAATCAATTTAATTTCAATTGTACCAGACTTTTCAAAATAACTCTTAAAGCCCTCCATAACTAGAAGTTGATTAATAACGTTTCCAGTCCACAGGTTCTGAAAGGCACATAATTGAAGAGTTGGTTTTGTTTGTTTTGAAGTCCTCCTCAAATGAAGACAGTCTAAAATAATTTGTTAGGACAGTCTAATGTAAGGCATTAAAATATTCCTCTTTACGCTATAGATCTATGTTAAGCACCACTTGCTATTACAGTATAAAAAGAAGCCAACATTTTCTTCAAAAATGTGTTTGTACTTGGGACATCATTTGTGAGGGAGATGCTGATGAGGCTGATGAATTGGATATCTTAGAATTATTTGTGATCTGTAGTTCTTCAAGTCTCCTCATATAATCATCACGTAATGCAAGGAGCTCCATGTAACGCTGCTCCACTGGATTTGGCTGCTAGAAAGAGATCTATGTTAGTCTCATCACTTCAGTCCAACTACTTCTACACCATCAGGATGCTGTAGTATGTGTGTTTTCCTGGCATTACTCAGTATTTGTAGTTTCCAACACACATAACAAGTTGTAGCTAAACAGAAATATTTATTTCTATAATGCAAGAGCCCTCTGCCTTCCAGTTGTTCTCATCCAAAGAAAATCTTTACACAAAACAGTTCTTCCTACCTCAATAAAATCAGCCAGCACTCCCTGGAGCATATGGATTTTATTTTCTTATTATCTAATATCGTGTGGAAGATAGGTGCGAATACCTTGTCTGAAGCTTTTCTCCTCTTGACTTATTAAAAGGTTTTAGATTCCAGGTCAGTAGTCTCATCGTCTTCCCTAAAAACAGTGTTTAGCCAGACTGACTATTTTAGCTACAATGATCAGATTAAGATGAAATCCATGTCTTCAGATTAAATAACTTCCCTTACTGATGAAATTTACTTCAGTTTTTAACAGTAGATTTGCAACTTTGCGTAACTAAACAAGTGAAATAAATGCAAAACTTTATTAGTGAATTCTGTAAGTTAACTTGAATGTGTTTAAAATCAACTGCCCTAGCTTTCAGGAGATTACTCACAGAAAGAACATCTTAACTGTTTCCATTTTAAGCTTAGCTTCCTTTTTCAGAGAGAGTAATGAAACAAATGGAAAAGAAGTATTACAAATATCCAAGGCAGCTACAAAGCCTAAAATTACCTTCAGCTGCATATACCTGTCAAGAAGTTGCTGCTGTTTCACAGTTAACTGCCTGTAATTAAAAGCTATTAGCAGCAGTAGAGTTTCAGGAGAAAAACATAAATGCCTCACCAGTTCAAAACCAGCTGAACCAGCACTCTTATGTGCACCACTCACTATGCACCCCAGATGAGGACAGCGATGAATGTTAAGGCAGCTGTGGAAGTTGGATCAATGACTGAATGTAGTTACTAAGATGATTAGAGACGTAGGGTTAATGATGTTGCTAGTGACAGACCAGACTCTTCATTAGACTGAAGTCTGCTGCGGAACATGCTTCTAAGTAATGGCACCAAGAGAGGTCATCAAAAAAACTGGTTCAGGCCACATGTCCATTATTCAGTTGCTTAAGTGAAGATGAAGCGTAAATTTTGTATGCAGCAAAAAAAAATGTTGCATTTTGTATATAAAAATGGTGAAAATGAGGGACAAGTAGCAGTGGCATAGAAGATTATCACATAGGTTTGCATTTCTAATAAGAAACTCCTGCCAAAAACCTTTCCTGAATAATGGCAAAGCGCATTTTTAAGTAGATTTACAGCTAATTTGCATGCCCTATAATCCTTCACTTTCTAAAATAAATCTTTAGATTCACCTTTTGCAAAATGCCCTCATCTTTCACAGCAAGCAACAAAAGCTTTAAAACTAGAACTTCAAATTGGAACTGGCAACATACTTGTAAGAAAATATAGCAAACTGTCTGGCTTTCTTGCAGCCTCTAAAGTGGTGTAAATAAAACAGGAGATCAGCTGCGGAAAAGGAAGTGCATTGCTTGAAAGCTCCTGATTCATTCCAGGGGCTGGATTGTGAAGACTGCTTCTGTCAAAGAAATTGCTCCTCTACCTTCTCCTACTCAAAACTTCACAACTTGTTAAGAAGGACAAATAAATCACTGTACACTATCTTTACATGCTACATTGCTGAGATTTCTAGCAAGACTGTAACAAGCATAGCGTCCATATATAAAAACCATTAAAAGCACAGAATTGAACTATGTTTAATTTGATAAAAAACTTTTCTGGGCTTCCAATCTGATCCATTTGTATAATTTTCAATAACAGCTTTCATCAAACAGTTTCAAGGTGTAAACAATGTTGGGTCAAAGTTACATAAAATAAAATCTTACTACAAGCCATCAATACAGATAGCAGTTTTGAAAAAGAAAGGACTGAATAGGTCATCTTAATTTGTAAAAAGACTTCATACACTCTCTCAGAAAAAGGAGAAAGACTAAGCACATGCAACTAAGCGTGTTTGTGATGCTAATGCCCTAACTCTTCAGGGATCACTAAGCCCTATTTCTAAGGGTTGCCATTCATCCTTTAGTAGCATCAAATGCCCTTAAAAAAATGTTCCCCCAGTGCTGTCCCCAAGAAAAGGGGCTAGAAAGAGCTTGAGGATGACTTGATACTAAGCAGTGAAATAAGCTCAGCGTTCTGAGAAGAGCTGAGCAGGTAAAAAAAAAAACCAACAAAAAAACTGAATAATCATTTTCACCTTTTTTGTTCATCTTTACAAATACAATATTCAAAACTTGAACAGATTACAGACATTATTCTACAAGTCAGTTATGACACAAAATCCTGTTTCTGAAGCCTAAAAGCATTTTGTACATTATAGAGAATTTACTTACTTGTTGCCGAATTCTTGGGTTCCATCTAATGTAGTAATTGACCCAGAGCTCTAAATGACGCATACTGGCTACCGGATAGAGTGCTCGATTCAGTTCTTTAGTATAAAAAGGATTGGTGTATTTAGATTTTTCACTGTTTACCAAAGACCATAACGATAATGTTTTCTCAGTCACTTTCTAAAATGAAATTGAAATAAGAACAGTAAGTATCTGCACAAAATCAGAAAATCCATCACAGAAGCCATGGTTACATTCTAGAATTAATACACTTCTGATTTACTTAGAAGCATAGTAAGTTACTGTATTAGAAATATTCCAAAACCAGTACTTGACAAGTATGTTAGTGACTGCATAGTCTTTAAGCTACCAAACCCAAGGAATTTACCATGCAACTATTCTACAAGCACAAAGGCAGTTCAAAAACACTGTCATACAAGGCATATAACCAAATACAATATAACCAAAACTTTCTGTAATGATCAAGACAGCAATACAATTAAACAATCAGTAGTTTGACTAACCTCCTTTTCTCTAAGAGACTCACTGTTGTATAAGAAAGTACCAAACCGGCAACTGTACAAGTGATCCAGGATTGTAATCAAGAACTGCTCATTGAATTCAAAGGCTGTAGGAAACTAACAACAGAAAAGACAAATTAGTTTTAAACGTCATCAAAAAAGCAGGGAGAGATGCACGTGCCCTGGCTAAGAGGTTAAAGGCAGCATTTAGAAGCCTGAATACATCTACAAATATTTTTTAAAATAATAATTTCATATACTTTATAGCAGAGTAAGTGTTCAGATGACACGAGGTGTTCAACTTTCTCAAACTAGTCACTGAAAAGAACTCTCCTCCAAATGTTCTAATTGCCTTTAATTTCTAAAAAGAAGAATAAAACACTGGATAGTTACAGTTACATTTTTACTAGCAAGACAGGATGAGATATCCATAGTGCACTCTATATAGCACAGCACCATACAAGAAAATAAGGGTTTAGCTCCTAATCCTTGACCCTAAACGGACTGTTTGCTGCTTTGTTTCATTGCTTATTGAAAACACAACATTTAAATCACAGCACTCAACAGCTCCCAAGCTTCCTTTTCAAGCGTGGACAAAACATTTGTCCCCGTAGAAGGACAGCTTCACAAAAATGGTAAAATGAAACAACGGACCCTATTAAGCTAGTTGGACACAATTCCTGCAAAAGTGTTCTGCTGGGTCACATCTCTCAATATGTTTCTGAGAAGCCCATATCCAAGACACACCAGCCTTGCATGCATAGCCAGTGCCATATTAAGCAACAAAACTACAGCTGGAATACCACTTTTTGAAATAGGGTAGAGAGATGGTATGGTCTAAAACTAAATACACTCTTTTTGAATAGAGTGTCAGAGCAGAGGGATATGCTGTCCTCCTCAAATACTTTTTTTTTTTTAAATAAAGATCTAGGTTTTAAATTCAGTAATATCTTAATGATATCTTAAGATCATTGTTAAGGTATTATTGTTAAGATATTATTGTTACCTTCTGAAGAACGATATAACATACCTGTTTAGACATCTGCCACACACAATCAATAAACTGGAGGAAGATAGGCGATCTGTCTGCATCAGCATGATTTTTATCACCATGGCCTATTCTCTGAAATGAAGCAATACAGCCTCCTGTTAACCAAAACAGTCTATTGTATGGCCAATAGACATTGTTTCTTACTTTGCACTAGAATATTAATGCTTCTGTAACAGAGCAACGTGTTCTTATGATTTCAAAATTAGTTACTGCACCAAGGAGGAGAGATGTAGATCTGCAGAAATACTGCAAAAGTGTTCCAAAGATGTCTGAGAAAAATTCCAAAGTGATAATTGGTCCTGTTATAAAAACCTGCTAGTTACTGGACAAGCAGAACTGTTAAAGCATCCATTAATTTGCAAATAATCAAGACCTATCTTGAACTATATTTACATAATAAGTTTGTCAAAAGCCAAGTTGTATACTTTGTCTTCTTTTGTAATTTAAGCCACGGGAGAACCTGGATCAAACTATCCACACAGATTCTCCTCTTCCCCCTCCACACTTCAACCTGAAGGTTGACCCTGAGGCAGACAGTGAACATGAACGAGCTCAAAGAAACATTCATGTTCTTGACAGAAGATTACTGCACATTTTTAAAATTTGGGTGAGCTGCTTATTCTGAGGAGTCCAAAGTAACAATCAACGGAAATCTCCCCACAGACAAAAGGCAGGTTTGGTAAAAGCTGTTTCCTTCCTTTTCATATTTGATAGTTGAGACCAGATAAGGTATTCAGGGAAAAGAGATTCTATTAACTTCGTAATTCTGCTTGAATATACTTCCTGAAGAAGAGAAAAGAACAGCACGTATGTTGAACTAAGATGTTGTCTATCTGTCTGTAAAGTAACAGGCTTAATGTCTTAAGGACATGAAAAAAATTATAAAACCAGTACACTACTCTCTACAATGATCTGCAAGATAGTTTAAAATAACAGAATTGAGTGGCAGGAAACAGAGGGAGATGAGGGATTGCAGCTGAACTCTGTAAACAGTAGCAAATGACTAGAAAAGCACTACAGGGAAGACAAATTGGGCTCCTTGTTCTCCAGTTTTCATGTTTTAAAATATGTGGTATCTGTTAACAGAGTCATACATGTATTCAGTAAGGAGTGAAAGTCCTTCAACTTCCACTATGGTTAGGAGTTTTAGGATGTCTGAGTATCTTCCATCTCTAGTTATGTTTGTGTCTCATATTTCTTATATTAGAATGCATTATTAGAACGACAGTCCACATAGCTTGCTATTTCATCATCTGGATTGTGCACTAAGTTCACTACACGTGGAAAAGTTGGGGTAGGGAATTCCTTTTCAACAAGGAAACATGTGCCTCATTAGATAGAAAATATAGAGAGGAACTATTAAGTAGTCTACTATTTAGTTATTTGTTATTAAAACATCCAAATTGCAACCCTGGTAACATGAAAACGTGAAGCTTGCTCTAAGGCAGACAATATAAGAAACACCCTACTCTTCTCCAACTCCCCACTTGGGGGAAGGCGTAACAACAATAGTTTCAGAGATGAAGTTCACAAAATGCTAACTGCACTGAAGTGTCTAGACCCTGCTATTAAAACTCAGTTCTATCAAATAACTACCAAACTAAAACAAAGTGACCAAAATATTTTCTGCTTCTGTTATCAGTTTTTTATACAGAACATTCCAGAAAAGGACTATCTTAATTAAAAGGTAAACAACCCATCAAATCAAAATATACGGTACTCTCAGAAAACAGCAGATGGCTAAAGGAGAGTGGCTTCAACCATTTCCAAAGATTATTACTTGAGTGAGCAAGTCGGGAAAATCAAATAGTAGTTTGAGCAAGAGCAAGCTATTTAAAACACTGTTATTGCTGCTACATTGTCGGAGTCAGTGGACTGAGCTAGTCATCTGGAAGGGGTGTAAAAGTCCTACCTCCCTAACAGGAGAAAAACATTATCTGTTGAGAGAAACCAAACTCCTTTGTTTACTCCAAAATTGATGTTTTAATAAGAAGAATCATAGATTATTCAAATTTATTCATAATGGTAAAGGGCACTCAGATCTCTCTAAGCTTTGTGTTAAACCATAACATATGCGCTAGCCTACACGTCTCCTAGTGACATAATCTAATTTTATCTGCATCATGACTATAACATTTTTTTAAAACACAAGAAGAATAAAAAGGCAAGCCAGTGTTTTCCTGTGGCTGTACCAAGACAGAATACTTCAAAGGTTTAGAAAACACATCACTACTAGACGACTACAGGTAAGTACACAAAACCTGGACTACCGCAGACATCATTCACACCAATCAAAATGCAAATCTCCTAAGCCTCAAAGCACCTTTAGAATATCAGATCAAAGACCACCGCAGCCTACAAGCCCACTTAAATGGTGAAGTGATTCACGCTGAGTAGCTATATGTAAATTTCCAAATGACTGAGGCACTCTTGAAAACGTAAAATGGGTATGAAATACACACAGGTATATTTTTCCATTTCTTGATTTTTTCAGATTGCCTATTTTCCCAATTTTAGCAATATTAAGTAATATCTTTAGAATATTCCACTACAGATGAATTGTCTGTGCAGATAACTTCTACTGAAGGTGTGGAAGCTTCTTACTGAATTAGAAGGTTCAGCATCAACAAGTAACACTGCTGCAAAGCTCCCAACTTACATTTAATAATTACATATCCCAGCACACTCTCTTTGGCCACCTATTCTGCTTCTCAAGGTTCCTCATATAGATTTCCTGGTTAAATGGTTAGCTGCCAAATTTAAGAGAAGTTCCACTAAGACTCTGAAAAGTTTCCTAACACAAACACCCTTGACTTTGCATTACACGCAGGTAGGATATTAAGGACTCGCTATAGACAATTTCTACTTAACCTTCTAGGCATCCAGAAGACAACTGAACAGAACTAGAGCCAGCATTACCAGTGACAACCTCTTGAGAGCTATTATGACAAGTTTAGAACATTTGGGAAGATGCAATCAAAACATCAATTAAAAGACATTGGCCAGACTCATATATCAGCCTCTTACGACATTCAAAATAGTCCAAAGGGAGGGTGAGGGAGAAGCCTTATGTCCCAACCTTATTTGATCATAATCTGAAAGGTTTGGGGGGACATCATTTTTCTGCCTTCTCATTTTCTTTGCTCAGTAACCACAGTAACCCTAGCAATTCCACATTTTTAAAAGGGTGTAAAGGACAAAATATGAGTTCTCAGAGAATAATAGCAAAAAAATATTAACCAAACAGATCCAAAACCAAAAGCTCTGCTCAGATTTACCTGGAAGTGTTTTAAATCAGAATTCTAAAATAATGAAAAGAATTATCAAACCTTGACACAATAAGTAGTTTAACATTAAAACCTCCTTAGAATGTTAATGTTGCATGGTCCTCACATTTATCTTCTAAATCTTACCGAGGCAAATTTGTGTCCAAAGCTTATCCACTCTTTTTGCACCAGAACTTCAAAGCCTTCAATCGTTCTGTAGTAGCTGTCGAGCATCAACATGGCCAGCGACGTCAGCTGTGCTGTCCGGTCCCAGCCATCGCTGCAGTGAACCAACACAGAGCTCCTTCCTGAGGATACCTTGTCTGCCACTTGAATAGCTCCTGTCAAGACAAGCTAGCAAAGAGGAACAGACACCAAACAACATAGAAGATTAGTGTTATCGTTCTAACAAAAATAAATTGATTTCTTTGTATCTGCACAATATCTAAATTGATACTGTTTCCATTTAAAGACCTAAAGAGCACGGTGTAGTTAATTGGAAAAGAATTTGCTAGGAGATCAAGTAAATTTCATGTATAAAAATAGAGAAACAGATTGGTTCCCTAATCCCTTAGTAAGATCTAATTCATCTCACAGCAAATTCTTAAAAAATGGGGCAGAAACCAGTAACCTTGACAAACGGAAGAAGATAAGCAGCTTTTTTAAAGAAAGAGAGGATTTACCATAGGAAATACTATCTAAAAATTCTGTATTTTATTTGGCTCTTTTCTTTGAACTAAATTACTGAAATATCTCAGTTGTTGGAAAAAGGAACTCATACCCTTCTAATATGCTTATTTTCCAAATACTAACTTAAAATGAAAATTTTATTAAGTAGGATTCATTACATAATACTCTAAATACTTTTGCACAGCTGTACTTAAGGCAAAAGGTTCAAAGGTCAACTAGTAAGAACACTGGTGAATTACCAGTTTAAGTATTTTATTTGTGCTACAAGATGAAAATTACAAAATTTACAAATAAATTTACAAGATTTATTTACAAAACCATAATTCACAGAATAAAAATCACATACAGACAACTGAAGTAATTACTAATCTTTCACAAGGACAGTTATCTGTAGTCCTGTATTGCTAGAAACCAAAATAAATCAGTTCTCATACATGTAAAGACAATCAGACTAACAGTGCACTCCTCTATTTAAGACTGACATTTGACTTGAGGCAGACAATAAACATTGAATTTCACCTACTGCTGCTTAGTAACAATAACTCATAAGGTACTCTACGACTAATTGGCAAAAAGCCAACATTCAGTGATGCTGGTTTTGTAGTCCAAGTAGTTTGATGTGTTCCATATCAGGACTATCTCAAAGTCTAGCAGAGAAAGCAAGTCTGATACAACAGATTTGGACAAATGTTATTTCAAACAAGCAGCAAAAAGTTACCTTTATATGTTCTAACCAGTGGGTTGATTCCAGACTTGACAACCAGTGTGATTCTTCTACATTAGGATAAACAATGTCCTTCAACTTCTTCAAAGATTCCCGCATGACATGAATGTTATGAATGTCCAAGAAGAAAAGTTCTGCATTAGGATACGCATCTTCACCTTCATATCCTCCCCCAGTTGCCTACAAACAGGAGATCTAAAATTAACTTCTTAGTCATACACACACTATTGTAGAAGCTTTTTGAGAGAGCAAGAAGGGACTGAATTTTATTTATACTTTATTTTGTAGTTGGGCAATATATAATTTCAGTTGCTTGTTTAAAACATCAGTCTCGGATACAAGCTTTCGAGGGGCGAATGCTGGAGAAGAATACTCAGGGGGACTTTCCTTTGTCCAAAAGGACAAAGTATATTAAGTACAGCGTATGGCCAGAAAGACATTCATGTTGCTCCAGCGAGCCTAGTTCCTTTCAAAGCCTCAAAAGAGTAACCCTAAAAGGGAAAATTAATTATTTTACATTAACACCAAAAGCTTTTTTGTACTGTTGGGCCTGGAGACCTTCAAATAGGATTGAACCAGCCAGGTAAGGGCCAGCAGGCCAGCATCACATCAGTCAGGACTCAGACTGCTTTGAGAATAAAACAACATTTGTACCTTCCCCATTACTTTTGAGATTCATGATGGAAACAGCTTTTCCTTGACCAACTGGCATTACAATGTCAATATTTTTTCTTCATTTATGTTCACTTTTCCCACCAACGATTAAACAAACTCATGATTCCGAATACAAGAGAAATCAACTTACTTCCCAGACAGATTATAAAGGTTAAATTAAAATGTAAAGTAAATCACACAAGACAGCAATTACTCATAACATACTACATCACCTCTTCCAGAGAACAAAATTGCTCATTTCTTTGTTTCTGTACCAAGCAGGAAGAAATTCAGTCAAAAGGGTTGGTCTGTTTCTTTACACCACTAATTCAAAAGAGAGCAAATCTTTTTACCAGTGCAAACCTGCTACCAAAACAACCACCACCAAACCCCATTTTCCTGTGTTTGAACTGCCTAGTTATTTCCTGCTAAAATTAAACTGATATTTAAATAGATAAAAATGAAAAAATGTTTGGCTAGGTAAAATTAAATTTAAGAGTTCAGTTAAGAATAACCTACATTTCATTTAAGAATTAAGTTCAAGAATCTTAGATTCTGCCTCTAAGAAGTAAATTAGTAATAACATTAAAATTTACTTTAAAGTAACTCTTCTAACATTAAATTTTATTGCTGAAGACTAAACGTATATTTAGATCATTACGAAATTAGAGAGCCACATAAGTAGAAAGTCTATCGTACTGCTGCTCTCTCAAAACATTTAATCACCACCACAGCAGAGGATGTCCCTGGTCACAAAAGGAAGTGGAAAAACCACACATATTTTAGGACACAGTACCACTGATGAGGTTTTCCTAAGAGAGCTGCAAAATCACAGCATTTCCTGCAGACAGCAAAACCATGCCATGCCATGAATCGCGATAAATAAATTTTGCCTTTATAAGCCATTACAGCCACCAACTACACATCAGACAACAGCCTAAAGTACAGTATAGCCTTTCCCTGCTAGTACCACCTACATTTCTGTATAGTAGCACATTATCTCTATTCTATGCTCTCTATCTTCTTCCTCAGATGTGGGGGTATTCCCAGAGCTGCCAGGCTCTGTGTTAAATGGAGTAATGATTGTATTTTTCTCTTTCCTTTGAGTATTATGAAGTCCTGGTGAGGAATGATTGTAATTTTAGCATCAGGGCTGCTGCAACTCCTACTGACTGTGTGGTCTTGACCCATGTACAAAGAACACAGGAATGCATGAGTAGCATAGCCCAAGATTTTGCTTATACTAATCTCCACAGCTGTTCAAGAAAATTTTTTTCAGTGCTGATCAACACTGGCTTGTGCTCTTTGTGTTACTGTCCCTCAGACCCAAAAATGCACCCTACTCCTTTTACTACTATGACTGAGTATTTCATATTTAGACATATCAGGAGTTCATTAAAACACATGGGTGAAATACATTGGCCATTTAAAAAAGCTGAAAACTGTGCTTCATATTCAATAAGTCTGTGTGTATAAAGTTTGGCCGTAATACATCTTTGAAACGAACAGAGTAAAAATTTGAGTTTGTCCAAGAACTGGGGAAAAATTTCAGTTAATGTAAGAATGTACATCCCTCCACAAAGCAAAGAGAAGGATTACATGTTTTGTTCACCCATAAACATTCAGTGTGCAGAGGATAATGCAATTTGTAGAGTAAAATGCAAGCAATTGAGGCAGACCCTCAAAATACAAAACATCAGATTAAAACCTAGCCAAACAGCCCTAGGATAGTGTCTGAAAGAATGCATGTTATGCACAGAAAAGCACCTTGTTACCTTGTTTCTTGCTTAATAAATTACATTCTCTGTTACGGAGAAGAGGGCTGTAAAGGTACAGATGTGCATGTTTAAGCTGCACACAGCAAAACACTAACATTATTGTCCCTCTTGAATTATGAAGCAATTTAACATTTGTTACATATAAACCTCCTAGAGGCAAACAAGTTCTACCATTTCATATTCCTTTCAGCATAAACATCGAAGAGGATTCATTCCACTAGATTAGTGTTCATTTTGTGCCAAAAATACTATTCAGAAGCTAGAATTCCTTCTCTCCCAGGCAAGCATGCTCACCATTTCACTATGATCTCAAACTCTCTTGAACTTGTATCTCTCATGCTCTTTGCTGTGCAGACACACAACTTCACTATGAAGGACCGAAGAGCACGTCCACTTCATTTGTGCTTGAAGTTCAGTGAGTAAGGGACTATCCTAGACATGGAAGGAGTGAAGTTGCTACATTCTGATATGAAGAAAGCATTAAACTTGTGTCCTTCACCGCCTCTCCCTAACTAGGCTTTTCATATAAACATGGAGCAGCTCCAGTCCGCTATGCTCTATGCCAAATGCAATGCTGACACACTGTGACTGGCATTATCTGAGTATGCCTCAACAATCTGGTCCTCACCGGGTTGAGGGAGGATAGAGAGGAAATCAAGGCACAGGGATGCCATTTCTTCTTGAAAAGCTGGACCAGATGATCTTTCGAGGTCCCTTCCAGTCTGGGCTGTTCTATGATTCTGATCCCATTTAGGCTTTGATCGCAGAAGTGGTCACTTTGTCAGATGGAAACACTATTTCTGTTACTGCACTTACCAACTACAGGCACCTAGGGAAGAACAGGTATGTAGGTATCCAAGATCCTACTCAAGCTGCTGTTCAGAGTGGAAAGCCCCAAATTAACTTATTCATCACTTTCTCTTTATTTACTGGATGCCTGGATAGATCTGAAGTGGTTCATGTAATGGTTTGGAAGAACCAAACAAAGGATGCCTGTCAGTGGGCTTGGCTTTATGTGCACAGCCTTTCCTGGACAGAATTTTCACAGAGGATATGAAGCAGAGCTGTGGCTTACACAGAGGTGGCATGTCATTCCAACAGAGGACATGCTCTACAGCTCAGCCTACATCTACCTCACAGTGCAGAGTGTAGTCATATCTGATTTCAGTCCCATGCTAAGATCTGTGCTTTACTGATAACAGACAGGGTAAAATGTGTCTGGAAATCCACATATGGTCCTGAAGCCCTGCTTATGACCTGCTTTAGGCACTCATGTCCTTTCATGGCCTTGAGCCTCAGTATTTGATTATGTAAATATATATTTTATTATGTGAATTTATCTACATTAAGGTTAGTACTGTTCCCAAAACCTCCTCACAGAAAACTTCAAGCTAAACTTCCTCCCCATCCCTGTATTAAGCATCTGTTTACCTTGTTTGCAACTGCATTGACATTGGGCCTAGCATCATAGATGGTCAGTTTTGAGATTTGCCCGTTAGCCTCCCTGATGATGTCAAGATATCTTTCATCATCTTTATTCCTCTTGCCACTCATTCCAACAAGGGGTTGACTGCAGCGCATAATAACAGCTTGAGTCTCTGGATGAATCCATGACAGAACCTAATCACATGTCAAAAACATGTTAGAAGAAATACATTTTATTAAAAAAACAGAACTTAAAGTTACATTCTTTAAAATAGACAATATGAATATTAACACTTTTTATTTTATTTCTTCAAAAGACTATCACCAGACATCAACTGCTTCACTTTAGTCTCATAAAATTTAATAATAATAATAATCTTTAAGAGTTCATTCTCTTACATATTTAACTCTTACTGAAATTATACTTACCTACATAATCCAGTGTATTTAAATATTTTCCTACAAGTCTTAGGTTGCACAAATAATTCTGAAACGCAAACTGGAAACAAACAAAGCAATGCCTGCTGAAACTAAGAAACAATTCAGAAGAATGAACTCATTGTAGAAACGGTGAATAAGATGCTCCAATTCTACAAGAACAGCTTTTCCCTTCTTTTGGATAAAGAAGGAAAGTTGAACCTTTCTGCAGTATCCTGAATGTTTCCCCTTCTCTTTAAAGTACATTTTGTTCCTCAGCCCTCTTTACAAAGAGGCGGCACTGGAGCAGAGTACATGCTGCCTTTGTTGTTGTTCTGAGCCAGAGGGGACTTATCACAAACAGGAGATAGTGAGCTGCCTAGGGAACAGACTGCAGTGCAAGAGATTAAAGATAAGCACCCCAAGAAGCAGGTAAAAACTCCAACTTCATCACTGAAGAATATTAAGAAACAGTATTCTCACCCAGCCTGAAAGTTATGAGTTACAGAGTAAAAAAAACATTAGAGTTAAAAAAAAAAAAATCCTCAGAAAGTATTCACTCCTGAAATACACCCCTTAGTTTTATATGTAGAAACAAGACCTGTCAGTGTGTGTGCGGGTGAGTATAATTGGTTATTTCCTGACAAGAATAAAGTCACTATTACCAAGGAAATGACTCTCACTGTACAAGCATACAAAAGCCCTGTCATGAATTTTGAGATGACAGAGAAGATACAGCTAGGTTATAAGAACTATATGCACACGCTACATATTTAACATCTATATTTTATATGTGTTATATATTATACATATACAACATATGTGTAGATATGGTAAATATATAATGATAGGCCTAGCCTGACAGTAAATACCATATCTAATAAATATTTATCATATTGAGCTTTGCATCTGTTTGAAATTAACTGAGATACAAGGCAGCTTTCTGATGCTAAGAATCTAGCACCTCTTCTGAGTTTGCCAAATTAAAATAGTTAAAAGATTGTATTGTGATAGAAATTAGTATTTTTTATAGTGATGTAAAGAGCTGATACATAAAAATTCTCTTACCTCAAAGAATTTCAGTTACAGAAATAGAGTCAAAAAGTCAAATGGGTTTATCTTAAATTCCATAGCCCAATTTAAAGGACTAAAAAGCCCAAGAATTCACTACAGAGACTATACATGAGGTCTTATTTTAGGACTGACCATTGGAACTATGTTTAAATGCCATGCAGTTTGCTTATAGGAAGATGACATTTGCTATCACTTTTTATGTGCATCCAACAGTAGTCAACAAAGTAGTACAGATGGCGGTCCAAGGCTCATACTTCTTTAAGAAAAGGGAATCTGCAATGCTAGCAGTTGTTGCTAGAAAAGTCAAGTCCAAACCAACAAGGCTGGAATGGGTGATTGTTGTGGGGGGGGGAAAGGAAACGTGGCTTGGCAAAGACACTAGTTTCAAGCAGTAAAAACCGCCAGCCAATCAAATCTATTTTGCTGTAACCATTTCCAAAAAAAGCATCCTCTGTGTTGTGTTCAGCAAAAAGTTGTTTGGATGCATACTTAAAACTAGCTACACTATAAGGTAACTTTCATCACACAATACTCACCGGGATTCTATTTCTGGACCTAAAGGCAGCAACTTTCTTGAGATCATCATCTGTTGCATTATATGGCACTACCAAGAGCGATGGATATGTGTCACACAGTCCGTAATGTTCATTAATAAAAGTTACTCGCCACCGTTCATTAGGCAGTCCCTAAAATGTAACACAAAGATTTTCAATGTATTTCTGGCCATACAAATAGTAATTCTGCTCTTGAATTTTACATGACATTACGGCCACATGGTGGCAACAACCTACCAATTTAACCTAACTACAGTACTGTTTCAAAACAATAGAAGAAAAAATATTACAAAACCACACAAAACAGCTCATTGCTGGCAGATTCACAGCCTTAAACAACTGCACAGCTATCTCATATACTCTTACATACACAATTCTATTCTCACAACAAGTTTCAAAACAATTATTAAAACTAATAGATGTACTTCTTTAACTGTGGGATTGAGGAAAAAAATTGCCTTCTCCCCCAAAGCTCTGCCTTTCCATTTTGCCTGCTGAAGAGAGACTATGGTCCTGAGAAGGCAGGGAGAAGTCTCATCTCAACCTTTCTTCCCTGTAGCCTGATACTACCTTCAGGTTAAAAAGATTCAGAGTAGCTTTCTTACTGAGAAACAACAACTTTTAGTCGCAGTCTGCTCAGTAGGGCATTTCACAAAGAGCAGCCAGGAAATTGAGAAAGACTGATAAGCCCTCCGCACATGCACAGTGGGGTTTGTGTGGGTGTTTGTATTTTACCTTTTTTGGGTCTTGGGCCTCTAAACCTTGAACCAAAAAAATACGGAGGGTAAAAAAAATAATATCTAAAGAAGTCCTTATTGTTTGCTTTTTTTTTAAAAGTCATATTTAAAGCAAAAATAAATAATCTGAAAGACATTTAAAAATCAAAATATATCATCCTCTTTCATTGTCATTTTTCCAAAATCACCTAAAAAGCAAGGCAGAATACTAATAGACATATAAATAACTCCTGTAAAGCAACGCTGCTTCTAAAATAAGATGCTTTTTTTTTTCCCTTCACTTCAGGAAGGAGACCAAATCAAAGACCAAATCAAATCTATATTTAGGACACTGTAGTTACATATTTGGCACGTTCTCACCACCCCCTGCTCACTTAACAGTGGCACATTGTAAGAAGTATCAATAACTTCCCTCAAAGAGCAAAGACTACCTTCCTGTGACATTCTAATTGTTTTAAGGGTTCCAGTGCTTATTTCCATCCTCCCTCATTCTCAGCCTCCCCCCCTCAAAGAGCTAAGATAAATGTACAAACTAATTCCTCTATGTAAGTCGTCAGATGCGAAAGCATCAGGCAACTGCAACTTTAGTTACTCACTTGTCTCCTGTATTCAGACATCGGATTGTACACCATCCATCCATTTTCAGAAAACTTTTCTTCATTTGCAAATGCAAAAAAAAGCTGTAGGATGTAGAAGAAGCTTATTACACCAAGCTCACTGAAAGTGGCAAATATGAGAGCTCATCATCAGTTACACCCCTAATGCCCGCCACAAAACAGGACTGACTTTTCCATGCCGATCCCCTTCTCTCCATTTAAATCTGATACTGACCATAGAGCAAAGAGGAAGAAGTAATGAATAATACAGATCTGCTAACGACATAATGAAAATGTGACAATAGTTAAAACGAGAAATGACAAAGTAATAAGAATTACAAAGCTTAAACTGTTGGATTTTTTTTTACTGTCAGGCGGTTGAAATGTTTTAGAATAGTTTATATTGGTTTATTTCCCATATTTCATATTGTCACCAAATAATCCACCATCATCTCACCAAAATTTCTCCAAAAGGTGCAGCTGCAATCACTACATAAAATATTACACATAAAATGGAAAGCATAAAAAGGTTTTAAATGCTCTTCATTGCCATTAGGAACCAGTCTTCTTTCTGCATCCCCTCCCCAATTGATCTTTACTAAGAGAAATCAGGTTTTCTGTAAAACTGAAAATTAAAAGTTGCCATTAAAAATGAAACAAAATATGTTGCTAGCAGGTAACACCACCTACTTTTCTATTGCTTTGTTGCTCACTCTCAAGACTCATTTCTACAACACAGCATCTTCACCCAGGATTCTGACAACTTCCTCATACCTTTTAGCTTCCTTTTCCTTTCAACCAATTCCAAGTGGGCTGTATTATCTAACTAACCCCTTTTTTCCTTGGGTTGTTTTTACAGTTTATGATGAAAGCAAAAGTAATGTTTATTTTAACAATCTCCTTCATTGAGAAAATTGATTTTGGTGGCTTACGAATTCTTCGGATGCCAACTGGAGCATGAAACCGAGCTGTTTCAAAAGAAAAAAAAAAAAAAAAANAACACACCACAGAAGAGAATGTGTTGTCCTGAGCTAACTGAGCAACAGCAGCCAGAGCAGAAAGCATTCAAGAGCCACAGCTCACTTGTAACAAAAAAGCTGAAAGTCTCCTAGCTATTCAAAGACATTAAAAGAAGAAATTGGATGCCAAACTGAGCTTCCCAAATCCACATCATTTTCACAGGCGTAGACCTGAACTAAACAGAAATGCAGAAAACCCGGCAAGCAAGAAAAAAACCAATAATCATGGTTCTAAGGTGCCATGATTATGTCTACGGAGGTAAGGCAATGCTTCATAAGTGCACTATAGGCCCAGATGGAGGTTTCCTTACATCTTATGAAGGCAGACTCTAATGGCTCAAGGCAATTCTGTTTTGCCTAACATATTACAATGGTTTAAACAGTAAACAGCTCTAATCAAAACACAAAACTGAATCCCTCCAAAAGGAGTTTTTTTCTCTTCATGCATTTCAAATCAACAAGTATTTTAAAAGGACGTTACTGCTTACACAAGATACTTTATCCCACCAGTTTTAGACACTGAAATTTTAAATTAAAGTCATTATTTTAGAGCAAGCACATTCATTGGCAATTTTGCAGAAGTAAACAATGCATTCTCAAGTTGTGTGTTCTGAATGTCTTCACTGTTTTTAAAAGGGTAGGCCTTCAGTGTAAGTAAACATTACAGATTCTTTTGACTAAGTAAGCGGCTATCGAGTGGGATGGAGGGAGAGATGAAGAAGGAAAGAGGTGGATGTCAACTGCATCAGAAAAAATACATTCCATCAGAAGCTAAGCAGAAAAACTGAAAAAGGTTGGTTATTTAACTGAAACAAATTATTATATTTTAGTGAAACAGAAATATCACTATCTAAAGCAGTAGATGCAACTGATTTGCTGAAATATTAATAAATAGCTACATGCAAGAACCCACCCCTCCTCCCCAAAGGAATTTGCCATATCCTGAAGAGCAACTATGCTAAGAATTCACCAAGGAACCAAAGAGACAAAGGAGAATCTTATAACAGGAGGAAACAGAAACACTGGAATCCTAACAGATCACTTAAAAGATGTCTCAAAGGCAGGAATACATTATTTAAGTTGCTACTTACTGCAAGTTTCCTAGTGAGAACTTAAAAATTACTCAACTTAAGCCCTGATAAGTAAAATACGTAAGTTTATTAGAGTGCACTGTCATAGGTGTTATTATAGTGTATTTTATTTTCACATTTTAAAAACACAGGGTTAAATTTACTGTGCATGAGGAGGGGATGGACAGAATCCTTTCCAAAAGAACAGTGTCCTACTGTGTACAGCACGTTTCATTTAAAATGCTTAGCTACAGCAGCTTTACCACATCTGCTACAAAAGCTTTCAAGTCACACAACCCACAACTATTAAAGATGACAATTCAGCTTTATCAGTTCTGTTGACATTGCAGGTAGTGCAAATTCTTCCTATATCGCTGAAGAAAAGAATCATTAATAGCATGGATTAACCAGCAAAAATCTGAAGACTAGCAAATAACAGAACACTACAATGAATGTGCAAGTGTATGGAGCAAAGTTTGGGCTTAGATCTTTACATGAACTATTCAGATAAAGCTCCAACAAGAACAGTATTTAAAGATGAACAGTATCTAAAAAACTGAAGACAAAAATTATTTTTCTTCTGCAAGCGTTAACTAAATTATAACAAAAATTTATACACACACATTTATACGTGCACATTGTGTACAGACTGTACACTTAATCTGATTACTACTGAAAGTCTTACTCATTGTACAAAAGAGATTAAAGATCTGAATCCCACCTCCACCACCTCCAACAGCCTTTCACTTCAGAGCTGAAATATCAAGTCTTGAAATATTCTGCGAAGATGATGTTAATTTAGTTCAGGCTAAATGCTAATCTGAAATACAGCAACATCCCCACCCTACCTTAGGCCCATCTCACCACAAAATATATAAAGCAATATATAAAGCAGTTTCAAAGAACAAAAATGCTTTCTTTTCCACTCTGACAATCGTAGTAGCATGGTTCCATTTAACAATATACAGTTAAAATCTTAAGTGGAGAAATTACTTTAAATACATTCACCTCCACTTAAGCAGCTCATTAGACGAAAGAAAAATTTGTATCCCTCTTTGTATTCCAACATGACACAGCAGAAAAGTCAGAGTAGGAGAGCATGCATTTAAAAGACTCCACATCCATTTATACCCATTTCATACAGTTCTATTTAATTTCAATCTACAGTTTAACTTCAGTGTAACAAGCAATCCACATTTATAATCATTTTAATACTAAGAATCATATATGTAAGCAAACATAAGAGATATGCTTGGATACAATTGTATTTTCTTGCTTGTGTCAGTACAAGCTATATTTGGCACACATTTTTACATTGCTCATCACATTTTGTTTCTAATAAATAAAAGTAATGTGAAGTAATTTCTGTTGAATAACGTATTTTTTGTTGAATTGGACCTTTTATTATTCTGATGCACCAAATTGGTAAACCCCATTATAGTGAACAAATCAATGTGATAAATACGTATTTAGATCTCAGAAGAGTTTGTTACAGTTCAGGTAAGCTTCACATCTGCACCACTGACCCATGTACTGCCACTTTTGTCCTAAATAACCCAAGCTTACAAATTAAAAGCAGTGCATTTGTATCTGTATGTCTTGATTAACTTAACACTGCTGAAGCTTTCACATTACAGTGCACAAAATCTGAATGCAATTCTACAAGTGCAGCAGGCAAATGGGACAGAAGAAGAAATTATGCCATTTACAGTATATTCTGCGTAGGTTCTCATATCACTTAAAGTAAGACTTAAGAGGTGCTATCTTAGTAAAAATACATGACAGCTTTTTGTGGGTACAGGTTCCTTCATTTGAGTGTCCCTCACATACACACACCTCTGGTGGCAGGATGAAAACAGGGAAATCACTTCACTGCCCATAAGCATTTAGTACAGTCCAGCTAGGTGTACTAGGTGTTCATATCCTTCAGAGCGTGGAGGGCAGAGGAAGGTTGGAGAAGCAAACTACATGACCAGCTATGGGAATCTCACAACTCCACAAAACAGAAAAGCCCTGCCAACCTCACTCAGTGCGTCATTATGCACAATGGCAAGCCTTTCAAATACCAGAATATAATAAAAAGTTGGCCAGTTCTGCTCCATGCCTTCTTCACACATCTTTCCTTCCCTCCACATCTATCGTACATCCCTGCTAAACCCTCCTCCCCAAACAACATTTTAGGTACTCTGAGCCTCCACCCTAACCTCCACTCATTTCTTTCTTCCCTCTACACACAAAACTCCATTCCCTCCTCTCATCGTTAATCCTGCCTCTCCAGCCAAAAGCACTTCTCCGCAGCTCCTATTGCCCACCCGGCCTATTTTCCCAGGCATTAAATCAACTGCAGCTTCATTAGATGTGTCTAAATTCGACAAAAACAGTTGGAAATTTAAGAAAATAAAACCTACACACAAGGACATTCAGGTTCAGAGCAATACTGCAGCAAAATAAAAGCGTGGTTTGTTTTTTTAATAATCATGAACAGGCTTTTAAAAAATCATGAATCAGAACGCATAACTGCAGTTTGTACAGGTATACCTGAGCCAACCCTAGATTAGTGGGGCTGGATACTGAATAAGCACAAGCAACAGTACAAGTTTCAGGTAGACTACCTGCTCAATAAGTCACTTTTTCAAGCAGCGAGCCTGAGCTGGCCTCCCTCCTCTCAGCACTGAGGCCAGTTAGCCGAAAGCCACTTGAATAAAGCATAGATTCACCTTAAATTATACTGATTACTGGGTTTATCTCACATCTTGGATTCAAAGCGGGATAGTTTGCAATCAATGTACTGACCATATCTGTCCTACGTTTGATGGAGATAAGCACTACATGTCTGATGGAAAACCGTCAATTCCTATTAGTCTATCAACTAATTAAAAATCAGTTTCAAGTACTTTTCAGCTGCCATAGGAAATAGAAAGAAGAAATCAAGGAAAATATTAAAGAGGTAAGAAATAATAAAAAAAAAGTATAGTAAATCACCACTCAGAAATCTTATGGGGTGCAAGGCTTGTGACTTATCAATACCTGTAGTTGGTAAAAACAAGTGAGACTTATAACACATTAGTTAAGATTTTTGCAAAAGCAAATTAAAGCCTCTTTGCATAGAATGGAAGTAGGGATTTCACTGCAGATCCATAGTCTAAAAGCAGAAGACTACTGCTCCACTTGAAGCAGAAGGCTACTACTTCACTTTTAAAAAGGCTCTCAAATTTTGTAACATTTTTGGTAAGCTACTTTTTATGTTTCACTATGCAAATAATTCTGTTTACTTCCTTGCAGGTGCTAAGCCACAATTTCAACACAGTCTGTTTCAGTACTCCTACAGACTAAATGCTTGCCTTCAATATTCAATTCATCATTACCATTTTGAACACAAAAATAACATGCGATTCACTGGTTGCTCACAACAAAATGTAGTTCTGCAAGATAAAGGAGAGAGCAGCTGCAATCCGACAATAGTTTGGCAAGCAGTCTATTTATAAATAGTTATATATTTGCTCTATTTACCAAATCACAGTACATAAATATATACTCCTGTACAAGTAGAACATGTAACATACACACACAAGTTATTAAATATTTGACCAATCTTTACGCATTACAAAAAAGAAAGCAGAAAAACTAGAACAAGAAGGTGTTACACACATGCAAAGAAAGTAAATTGTTTTTTCTATTTCTAACTTACTGGTTTATGCTTTTCGTATATTATAAATCACTAAGCTTCTACTCAGTGAAAAGGCTGTCAGCTTCTCAGCGTGTTTAAAAATAAAGATATAATTACCCTTGCCTTTAATATGCCATTACTACAACTCAGACATTTGTCTCACCTGTTCATCTAAAAACTAAGATCAGACATTGTAGTATTTACATAATTAACGTCTGATCATTTGTGAATATGGTAACCTGACACCATTACTGCACCGAGACTGACATAAGTCATTCAGAATGAAGCCTCAAGTCAAGATGTTTTTTGCAAATGAAGAGCTCCGTCAGACAGGCACTATGCCAGGCCTCACTGCCACGTAAATCCCCTTTGTAGATCCAACAGCAACACTGGCATGAACTGGCTCTCAGACATCTTAAATGACCAGGATAACTAGCCACATCGGGAGTGGGAGAGGTCAGACAGCCATGTCTCCCGTCAAAACTGGCATTCCCACAGAGCTATCATAGTTAGAAATAAATACATATCATGCAGGTATTATGGTGGTGAATAATCTTATAAAAATAATGATGTATAATTTCAAGATAAGATCAGGAAGTAAAGCAGCTGCTACGCAGAAACTAAACTACAGAGATGAAATATATCTCATCTTTTGTGGGGTACTACACACATTTAATTTTGGGGGGGTTGGCTTTTTGGTTGTTTGGGGTTTTTTTTAGCTTTTTTAAAAACACTTTCAGCAACAATTTTCTTTCAATTAGCACAAGTTTACAAATGCAACAGAGGATTATGGATAATAGCTGTATATTCTATATCAACTAAGCTATCAATCAGATGAGCTGTCAGATATTACATTATGTTATTTATTCAAGGAGATCTGAACCCAACCTATGCTCAAACTGGAGAGAGGCAAGAACTAGCTTCTGGAAGTAAGCACAAGAACAATATTCAGACACTGACAGACAGTTGCAAACAGACCTGTGATTTATTATAGGCTCTCAAAAACTGCTGTTGGAATGGTGATGGAGAGAAGTCTTGAAAACAATAAGTACACTCCACTCAGTAGTAATGTTTTGGGCTGTATTTACCATCTATTTGTTGAGAATGGTATAGCATGAAGAAAATGGAAGCAAGGCATCTCTAAAAGTTCTTATTTAGGATCAGCTCTAAGGATATGGTTCCACTACAGATAAAAATCTGACAAAAATATAAAAATATAGGTAAAAATCAGTGAAGGTCTAAACCTTTACTGTCCCGACGTTGCCTGCTTTCCACTGCAGAGCTGCACAAGCACCAGTGCTGCTGAAGCAGCTGAAGATCAAGCATGCATTTCCACAAGGTGGTCTCAGCAAAATTACCAGTTTAACACTGCTAAAAATAGGATATCACTCTCTCTCCTGCTCTCCTGCCTGCTCCCTGTTCCACTCACATGCCCTCTCTTGCCCTGGTTCTGGTGCATACTGATTTCAAACCAGGTCTCCTCAAATTATTAAAAGTGGCACAAGACTAACTCAGAAAACAGAGTATTTTGTGCTGGATAAGTGAGCTACATTGGCTTACTTGGTGATTATACGACTGTCGGTTTGATACAAGAGGAATATTAAACCACATGGTTGGAAGGTAGAGACAGGGAGACCAGAGAAAAGCAAGACCTCAGCATTTTAGTAGAAGGGGGCTGCCATCTTCACAGCTGTCATATGAAGCCACAGCACATTCTTTATAGAAGATCTCCGTGATCGAGCTGGCTGCATAATCAGAGTATTAGTGTACGCTCAAAGGAGAAGGCAGGCATGTACAGCCCAGACATACTGTCATATTCAGACAGTGAAACCTTGTTCTAAACCAGCCACTTGAAGAGGCAGTCCCTTCATTCCTCTTCATTCACATCCACCCATAGATGTCCTGACCCCATACTCACACTGGGCTAACAAGATTGAGGAAATGACTCAGGGTAAAGCTTTTATTTTTTTCTCCTTGTTTAGCTTTCGTCCTTTTCAGTTCCCTATCTGGTTCAACACGCAGCCTCAAACTCATGCAGGGAAAACCAAGGCAGGAATGAACAACCAGGCAGAAAGGCCCACCCTTTGGCAGGATCAATTTAAACTGCTTGCTGAAATATGGTGAAAACACACTAAAGATATCACATACTTGCTTAGTTCATTTTAAAGTTAAGGGCTCATCCACATTGTGACATTAGAAAATAAGGACAGGTGCAACTATATAACATATATACAACAGTACACAGATTTCGGCAAAGAAATGGAAGATAATGAATAGTAAACATCGATGTCGCTCAACTCCTTCCATAAGATTTTTTTTTACCTGAAATAAATCTGTGTAAATTCATTACTGTATTAGCTGCCTGTTATACTTTTCATCAGTTTCATCAATAAAACAAGTGTCTTACCATGACATCGTTTCCTGAAGTAAAACTTTTGGTGATTCGTATTTATTATTGCCTTGGAGACTGCCCAACAGTTTAATATTTTCAAGAAATCAAGTAAGGCATGTACTACTATCTTTCCTAATTAGGGAGGATAACTTGCAGTCTCTAAGCAATGAAATCGGTATGGAACAGAGACACTCAGTAGTTTACCTGAAGTATAGCATATAGCATCCATAATTTTATAAATACATAGATGTCAGTGTTGTAAATGTACAAAATAAAAACATTAATTCTCTTTAGTTTATGCTGACACCAGATTCTGTGGCTATTCTTTCTAAGCAGCCATGATGTCCATTAGTAGGTCAAACAGTTAAAGCTAATTGGCAAGCACTCTGCATTAAGATGACTCAATAGTATATATGATGTAACTTACCAAGTTATGTGACTGAGGAAAAGCGTATTTTGTGAGGACTTCAAATATATCCCTTCTACTGTGCCCTTCTTGTTTTAAGGCAAACCGTAAATTTCTCATATCCTAAAACAAAGGCATTTATCATTTAAGTGAACCAAAACAGTGAGATACTTTTATCTGATGTACAAATGCTATATTATACACTCAATATGATTTAGAATCTGCTTGCAACATGCCTCAAACTATTGTGAATGTTCAGTTTTATTTCTTATCCCATAAAATAGAATAGAGCATAAGAATTCCACAAATAAAGCATTCTGTGTGATGCAAATGCTGCTTTGGCATAAAGCGATCAGAAATGACTATCTGATTCACTAAAAAGTCTCATGGGCTATTGAATGCTTGCGGGATGGGAGTTACTCTGTTTTCAAAATGAAAATTTGCCAATAATCTGTCTAGACTACATTGTCCCTAGCTATTTTCTCATCACTAACGTCAAAAATAAGCAGTCTGCACATTAGCTACTAAGAATCAAATGTGTATACATACTCCATTAATGAGTCAAGGAAAGGATCCTGAACTATCCAGTGGGAACTCCCCTATGACCGTATTTTTTCATTGCAACATAATTTTTTTGTGAGATGAAGGAAATAAGTGATAGCCGTTACATAAACTTTTCACTGCTTTTACAGCTTACAAAGCCCCCGTTTGAGGTCTACTTCAATGATTTTAGGATTATAGAAAACTTACTTTCAGAACAAATGAAATAATGAAGCAATGCAGGAATAATGCCCTAAAAAAAGACTACTGTGCAAAGCCTCTTGTCAATTGGTGGTTTGGAAAGGAAGACCAATTCCCCTCCTCACATGCAGAGAGGATAGTTAAATAGCCCTTGTATTGGGTTTGTGTGGCAAGGTTTTGGTAGCAGGGAGGGGGCTGCAGGGGTGGCTTCTGTGAGAAGCTGCGAAAAGCTTCCCCTGTGTCCCATAGAGCCAATACCACCCGGCTCCAAGACGGACCCGCCACTGGCTAAAGCTGAGCACCATGGTAGCACCTCTGGAATAACCTATTTAAGAAAGGGAAAAAGTTACTGCCCAACAGCAGCTGGGAGAGAGGAGTGAGAATACGTGAGAGGAACAGCTCTGCAGACACCCAGGTCAGTGAAGAAGGAGGGGGAGGAGGTGCTCCAGGCACCGGAGCAGAGATTCCCCTGCAGCCCACGGTGAAGACCGCGGTGAGGCAGGCTGTGCCCCTGCAGCCCATGGAGGTCCATGGTGGAACAGATATCCACCTGCAGCCCATGAAGGACCCCACACCAGAGCAGCTGGATGCCCGGAGGTGGCTGTGACCCTGTGGAGCAGGGTCCTGACAGGACTTGTGACGCCATGTGGGACCCACGCTGGAGCAGTTTGTTCCTAAAGGACAGAAGCCCATTGAAAGGGCCCAAGGTGGCGCAGTTCATGAAGAGCAGCCCATGGGAAGGACTCACATTGGACAAGTTTGTGGAGGACTGTCTCCTGCGGGAGAGACCCCATGCTGGAGCAGGGAAAGAGTGTGAGTCCTCCCATTGAGGAGGAAGGAGCAGCAAAAACAAGTGATGAACTGACCGCAACCCCCATTCCCTGTCCCCCTGCATCGCCTGGGGTAGGAGGTGGAGAACTGGGAGTGAAGTTGAGCTGGGGAAGAAGGGAGGGGTTGGGGGGAAGGTATTTTAAGGTTTGTTTTTATTTCTCATTACCCTACTCTGATTGGATTGGTAATAAATTAAACTAATTTCACCAAGTCAAATCTGTTTTGCCTGTGACAGTAATTGGTGGATGATCCCTCCCTGTCCTTATCTTGACCAATGAGCCTTTCATTATATTTTCTCTCCCCCATCCAGCTGAGGAGCAGAATGATAGAGCAGCTTGGTGGGCACCTGTCATTCTGCCAGGGTGAACCCACCACAGGCTTTTATACAAAAGGTATTTCCTTGTCCAGTTCCAAAAAGCTCTTTTTAAATTCACCTGTGAGGAACATGTGTTTTTTCATTCCTATAAATAGGTAAGCAGTGAGAAAAGGAACCTCTAGACTTCGTTTCCTACTGAATTATTGGAAAGTCTTACTTTACAGGTTATATCTAATCCATAAGAGTTCTCTCCTCTGCTTGAAGCTCCTCCCATTTTTTCAATCCTTGAAATTACGCCCAGTGGAACATTTAATATCACAACTGGATCCTGCAAGGGAATTTTAAAGAAAAGATTAAACTGAGAAGATGACTCAAGCAAAATATTCTTATGCATTCTAGAACAGAAAGCAGAAATGAAAAACATACAAGCAAAAGTGTATTTCTGCATTTGATTGAGTCTCCCCTCCCAACATGTTATGAAGTTTGTACAGCCACTGTACAGCCTCGAACTCCAATTTAACATGCAACAAAAGTACTTCATGCCTAATACAGTATCCAGGGAAAAAAGGTGGCAACACCCTAAAAGATGCCTTCTGTTACATACTTCTGATTGCCTCTGCTTACTAAGACTGCTTTATTGCTATACAGAATAAAGTAGAACAAAATGAAAAAGAGATTACTAGCAGAGTTAGCTGCAACCAGGAAGACCTCCATTCAATAGTCCTAAAACCTTATTTTTTTAAAAAAATATTATGAAACAGATAACAAGCACATTTTATTCTATTTTATGTTGTTGCTTATCGACACACTACTACTCCTTCCACCTATGTGAGGTTCTATTGATCAAAGTATTTTTCTTTTCCTACAGTGAGGACAATCAGAATCTTGGTTTACTGAGAGCCATTTTAAGAACTATTGCACATCATTAGTTGCTGCCCTTGATCTATTACAGAACAAGTGTAAAGGGAACTACTATCAAAAAAGCTCCAACAGACAAAAGGTAAAGGTAAAGGTATCAGTTCAGTGTAAGTAAACTGTAATTTTACCGGGGAAGGGGAGGGGGGGGGAAATAATCACACTTTTACAACACATTTAACTTTAAAGAACTTCAATTTTTATACAGACTTCTCAGTGGGACAAAGGCAATTACTATTTAGTCATTACACAATTAAGATACGGTTATTACAAACATTAGACCATTTCAAGTAAAAAGCTTCCCATGCAATTCCACAAGCAAATGTGTGCCAAAACTAAACCAAATGAACTGGCCACAAAATAAATCAAAGGCAGTGGGGGTGAAGGGAAGGGGGTTTAAAGCCAACTCATCCCACGGAAGTAATCGTGGCATATTACTCACGTTCTCCACACTTCTTAGGTACAGCCTGTAGTTTGTGATGTACACTCTTCCTTTAACAGGGCCATTAAATGGACACATATAAATAACATCCTTGTCTGTAAGAAATGCAGCATTTCTTAAAGATTGTGAAAAGAAAAAAATCAGATCTAAAGACAGCATTGGTTAAGTAGCAGTAAAATAAAGACAGCTGCACTCATAATACCATTCAGAGAGGAATGAATTTTAAAAGTCTGAATTTTGTCCACTTGAATCATTAAGAAAATGTGAAAGTTTGCCAAATTTGCCCAAATTAAATCAGATTATTTCAGTAGCCTTCCCAAGTTACAATTGCTCTTTCTCAGCACTACATGGGAGAGGGCAGGACATAGAACAGCAAGTAGGTTTAAGTCTTCTCTGAACCACTGAATACACTGAACCAGTGTATTCACTATCCTAGAACAAATACTGTTGATACTATTACATCTTTCAGTGGTCTGTAACCAATTCTGCATTGAAGTATGTAGTTCAAGTTGTAAAGTGTTTAGGGAACTCACCATCCTAAAGAGAAACATTACATTTCAATTTAAGGCAATCAAATACAGCATGCCTATCAGCAATGTTTCAGCAAGGACAAGTAACAAAATGAGCATTAACACATACTACTCAAAAAGAAAGATTTCATTGAAGCAATCGCATTAAAGACTTAAATGAAGCACTACAAACCACCTATTTCTCCCTGTCCACACATTTCTTTAGCCCATTCTATTTATCTGCCTTCCACAACAAGCACCCTCTTTCCAGCATGCTGCCCCAAAGCACAGACAATTTTCATAAGAATCATATCAAACATTCATCTTAGTCCCACACCCTCTCCCTCATGCCTTCCCCACAACTTTCCTCATTAAAAACGTAACTACTTCCTCTGAATCACCACTTCGGTTCCATCTCAGCCAATCTTGTTTACAAACCCACCTAACAAATCCTCGGGCAGGGGGGAAGAAGAGTCTTCACAAATAAAAGACAGACCACTTTCATTGCATTCTGATACCTCAACACAAACTTCCATGAGTGGAAGGCTCCGTTCAAGGAAGATCCTTCATCAAGTAAGAAACCACTGTACAGAATACATTAAGCTTCTTTATGCTACAACATTACTGCATGTAAAGGCTAATAACTACGTGCATGCCATGTTGTGTCAAGGAAGCATAAGATTGCACTTAGGGTAGTCACAGTTTGGGCTAAGGTTCCACACTACTGTACAAGATACCAATACTTAGTGGGTGGCATGTAGAACTCTCTTGACTTTGGAAAGCTTGGAGGAGCTCTCATCACTAGACATGTGCTACTTAAGTCTACAGATACAATTACGACACATCTTGACTCGCAATTTCCTTGTATCGGAGAATCAGCCATGTGTGAAAATCAAGATTTTAAAGACTTAAAGTTATTTGTGGTAAGTGATAAAGTTTCTATTGCAACTACTTTAAAAAATTAATGACATTTTAGCATGACTTACCCCCGCCCACAGCCCAAACCAGTCCAAATTATGAAACAATGCAGTAAGATACATGTATATGCCAGATTCCTAAACACAAACAGCATTAGGCAGCTATATACCTTCATACCTGTAACTCTAGTCTCTCCTGGCAGACGAGGTATTTCTTCATTTTGTTCCCAGTTAGTTCCATCTTTTAGAGTCTAAACAAAGACAAGTACAACAGCACATTGTATTTTCTTTACAATTCCTTCAAGGTCCAGATTCGAAAAAATCTCAAAGGTAATTTCTGCATGGGAAAGAACAAGTTTTCCCACAGTAGAAATTGACAGACCGAACCAAAACAGGAATGTATACCACTATCCTAAACTGCAACTATTAAACATTTAAAGGTTGAACAGATCTGAAACAAAAGCATGTTTAGTCTTTCTCCTTCTAAAAGAATAGTTAATTATATTTGCATTAAATTGGAATTAAATTTCTTTACTGTAAGTTCTCTGAAAGTTTTGTGCATTTAATTTTCTAAGTATGCTGGGCTTGGAAGAACAAATCATCTGAAATCCCTTAAGCAACGTACTCACAAGTACTACACACAATCTACTGACTTGTGACTTTCCCATGTTCAGTAGTTTTTAAGAATGATTAATAGAAAATAATCTTTGTTTTTGAAGGAATGTTTAAAAAGCTAACTAAAACCTTAGCTTCTGTTTTCTTGCACACAGGTTATGTTTTCTTCAGCCACACAGCATCAAAAAGCAAAGGGGAATGCCGCTTAGATTATTTTAATGTATTTCCCACGGCAGATTAATATTTTAAAACTGAGACAGCCAAACATAACTAGGTACAGCTTATCAATTGCAGTACAAAATCTTTCTACATCAAAGTGCCAAATATTTTTTGTGGAATGCCACAGTAGAATGCAACAGTTTCAATGTAGAAAGCAAGAATAAGAGTGATATTTAGATTTGATTTTAAGGAGACTCTCATAACTTGTGATACAGAGAATATTTCACCCATCCACTCTGAAAGACATTTAAATCACTTCAGTTAACTGCCTTAGAATTTTAGCAATAAATATAAGTCTATACATTCAAGAAAAGAGTCACTCAGATACTCATTTATGTACCCAAATATGGAAGATAATGATCTCTGGGACATCTGCTGTAAAAAACATGAAAAAAGTTACACTCACCCTTTTACTTGAGGAACTCTCCAAGGAGTTAGAATTATATTTAGGTGTTGACGACGAGGCCATACTGGCTATCTGATGAGAAAGCACAAATTGGAGATTTAAACTTCCTCCTGGACTACATACTATTTACAGGAGAGATTTTAGAATTTGGAGGTCCACAGGTAGACATTAAGAGCTTCCAAGAATGTTTTGCAAGTTACTATTAATTTAAAAAAATTACACAATGCCTTATAATTGAAGGTCACTATTTAAAAGCATCCAAATCTAACAAGAAATTCATTACTAGCTCTGGGATTGGTTCTTATTATAATGAATATTCTGACTCAAGCTGTATTTTGGAATTCAGTTGTTTGAATACTATTATTAGTTCAGTCAACAGACATTGGAGTGCTTGTTTTAAGCAACAGGATACACACGCTGTGAAATGCAAACTATTTGGAGCATTAGTATTAAGACTTTTCATCTAGGAAAACAGGAACAAACTACAAAATTATTGCACAGCTCTTGAAATCACAAGCATGTAAATGTTTCAAGTTTAAAAAAAAAAAAAAAAGAAGGAAAAAGCAGGAGTTCCACAATACTTCTACATTTAAAAACAATCCCCCATTTCCTAAACTGAAACTTCAGTTAGCACACCAGAAGGGGGAGTGTCCAGCCTTCTGGTCTGAATACCCTTGATATGTTTAAAAGAAAAGGACTTTATTTTTTTTTTTAATGGCATTGATTAAAGACAGAATCGCATGATACAGGATGCATCTTCTTAATCATTTCCTGACATCGCACAAGGGATCTCTAGAACAGACACTGCGAAAATGCTAATACTTGAAGTTACTCCAAACAGTAACTTCGTACCAAATTATACTTCCCTTCCACTAGTCCCACACCCTTTATCAAGCTGATGTGACATTGTACGGCAATCTTGAAGTTTCTTTTGTTTGGGATTACAGACCACACAATCTTTGTTTCTATTCCATAAATGAAACATTGCAGCCTTAAAGAAGCACTTTCTCTCCCTTCTCAACACTGAAAAAAGTTTGCACAGACCTCTCTGCACCGTGACATGTCAGCCCATGCTCCTGCATGACTGCGAGCTCACCGTGACGCTGCAGCAGTCCTACACGAGCCATAGCGACACATTAAACTGCAAAATCCAAAATGCTTTGAAGTTACTATAACAATACAGGAATGTGTCTGTGCAGGAAGAAGGTGGAAAACCACGACCCAAAGTTCTACAGGTTACCTCCTTACAGTGCCCAAGTCTTCCATATCTCATAAAGAAAACACAGGAAACCTGACATTGTGTTTAAAACAGTAATATTCAGTGATACAGCTTATCAGTATAAAAATCACAAACCTCCACAAAAAAAAAAAAGCCNAGTTGAAAAATGAAGAAAAATGCTTTTGAATGCCGCAGAGCCTGCGTGACCCTGTCACAGGGAGGTACTTCTTCCCTTCTGGGTCTCCGGCAGTCTCAGCTTTCTTCAAACACTAAAACAGAGGGGTCCTGAACTATTTTTAGTGCACCACCAACAATTTAAATGAAAAGAAATTAGCAATAAACAGTTTTTCCTTCCTTGCAATATCTTACATACTATAAAACTTAAGGTAGAGTTAACTTTTTCTATATTGCTACGTTAACTTGTGAACATCCAATATTTGTTCAGATGACTTTCCTTAATTTATAGAAGCTTAAGCTTTCTGATAACCACACAGTTGTAACGGTAAATGGTATATTTACTCAGAAGCTGGTTTTAAAATGTTTTCCATATGAAGTAGGTTTTGTTCATATTTTAAGTGAGAAATACCAGGCGAGACAAAGAGACAAAAGCACAGTAGCCCCAGTTTTTCTGTCAGCATAGAAAGTGGTTTTAACTAGAGCTCACGTAAATTTAAATTAAGGCTGCACCAACCATGAGAGACAAGTGAGCATAAACAAGCCCCAGAAAAGTGACTTTTAAAAGATGTGGCAACCCTGAATAGATCTGCACTGCAAAATGGAAATTTTGACTGCAGCAGGTACAGGCACACCCAAGCCAGCTGTTGATCCTGTGTCCGCAGCTACTCCACCAGCGAAGCCACAGAAAGACAAGCTTCACCCGAGCCCACCCAGGATCCTGGACACTCACCTCGGTGCCAACCCACTGCCTAAGCTCGTAAGAGCAAAAGCTCGTTTGGACATTCCTTATGAATTTCAATACTACCTCCAATCG
Source organism: Anarhynchus alexandrinus (assembly GCA_008711295.1). NCBI lineage: Eukaryota > Metazoa > Chordata > Aves > Charadriiformes > Charadriidae > Anarhynchus > Anarhynchus alexandrinus. The sequence continues at coordinate 1,150,145 of VUYV01000267.1, forward strand.
TCGCGTACTTCTGCTGCTCACACAGGGAACAGTATGAAGTGTTTTAAAAACCTTCTGTTTCCTCCTTTGCTTTCTATATTATTTCCTCCCTGACTGCACATTCACTAAGTTTTGGCTGAACTGTAGCATTACATGAGGTGAGTCACCATTCCGAAACTAATCGTCTCACTCCAGAACACTGACTATAACTTTTCCAAACCTCAGTGTAAATTAGAAGGAATAAGCAAAGATCCTTGCAGATTCTCAGAAAAATTTCTCTTTGCAGAACCTGACAACGCAGCGGGACAGAGCTCGCCTCCCCTCCACGCTGCCACCCCACTAGGCCACTCCAGACAAACGAGGTGTCTGTGCAGCTCTTGCAGCAGACCTGGGTACAGTTTACTTCGTGTAAAATTCCGCCAACTCTCCAGGAAACTGATTTCTTTAAACATAGTTTACAGTGAGAACAAATTCACTCACTGACTTCAATTTCTATAGAATATCTCATTGTAGAAGTACAACCAACTACTCTGTTTCATTTCCAACACTTCAATTATGCAAATTAGACTTATTCAGAGTTAATTAAGTTGAATAAATATGTATTGAAGGTAAGGTGTTATCTGTCAGATTTTTTTTTTAAATCCATCAAACATTTTCACTAACGTTAACGCAAGTTACTTCATCAGTATATAAGCAGAAGAATTCTTTAAAAGCTACCTAAATTTTGCTTTGAAATCCAATCACACTTTAAAAACCCAAGTACTAACAAGCACATCTATAACCACCCACATTTCCCTGATTTCTATAAGTAAACTATGGTCAAGTAATTAAACTTCACATTATAGAACACCCATTAGACAGCATTTAGAACAGTGTCCACTTTTGGACCTCGGTACAAGACAGGCATTGATAAACTGCAGTGAGTTCAGCAGAGGGTCACCAGGAGGACCATGACCTGAAGCGCCGGGCATATAATGAGAGGCTGAGGGACCTGGGAATCCTTCAGCGTGAAGAAGAGACAGCTTCAATGGGACCTCACAGCTCCCCACCGGTACGTTTGACGTGGTTATTGAGAAAACAGAGCCAGGGTCCTCAAAGTGGTGAGCGATGAGAGGACAAGACACAATAGAAACCAAAGTAAACCAGGTTCCAGCTTGATTTAAGGAAAAAAAACCCCAACAACCTACTTTTGCACCGTAAGGGCAGTTGGGCAGTGAAAAGAGGACCCAGGGAGGTTGCAGTCTCCATCCTCAGAGGTTTTAAAAACCCAACTGAACAAAGCTTTGAGCAACTGGGTTTGATCCTGCTTTGCACAAGGGGTTAAACTACAGACCTCCTGAAGTCCCTTCCAACCTGAATTACCCTATGTTTCTGTGATGTTCAGGCAACAGACAATGTTGAGTTCTCATTCCACAAACAAGGACACACCCTTAAAGAAGTGGACTCCACTATATCAAAAGAGCAAACAAGTTTTCAAACACATTTAAAATTAACATGAAATATTTCCTTTTATAATATTATTTCTTTTTCTCTCAAATTGTAGAAGCCGCTTCTGGCAACTTCCCCAAGTATTATTGCCATGAACAATTCAAAAACACTCTCCATCATAGTCCTAAAATAGCTACAACTTTCTCATTATCACAGAGCAGCAGTAGTCCTTCCACACAGGGAAAAATCTTGCAAGTAGTTTTCCACTGCAAACACATTTTATTCCCCAGTATCACCCATATGTACTTCCATACAAACTTCACGCTTGTCAGCAGCTGAACAGAAGTACAATTACTCTGCAAATTTAAAACAAATCAAGACAACTTTGTTTATGATATTCTGCAGTTACAAACAGTTGAACATTCTTCCCCGAATCAAGAATAGCAAGCAGACAAAGCAATTTTACTGGATTTAACTTAAACTAATAAACAAAGCTTTGTTAAAGTTACCAGAACTTAATATAGTAACACTACCAAGAAATGTAGGCTCCAATGATCTTACAATAACAATTAAGCTACTTGGAATCTGTATTTTCATTAAAGATGATATTTATACTTGTGCTTCCTAGGATTCATAGGAACGGAGGCACAACAACATTTGAAAGGGTAGGCACTAAAGCCCAGATTTTAAGAAATCAGTTCAAGGATCCTACCTGGTCTTTATGAATAAATGCTGACAGACATGAGCGTGTGCCCACACAGAAAATCTAAAACTTTAAAACATGTAAATAAGCTTTTGAGGGCTAAGAAACCTGAAGTGACCTGCTATTCTTTCCTTAAGGTTCTTCACTGCCAACAGGTTGGAGAATGTGTACAGTGCAGGTTGGAAAGACCACCAAGACTCTTATAAGCCCTGTTTAGATTGACAACAGCCTGTTGAAAGTAGTTCTGATTGTTTATGATCCAGGAACAAATTAAAGCTCATTTGACATTTTGCTGGTCCTTTTAAAGCTTCATCTTACATCAGAATCACACCAAATAATTTGTAACTATTCCACAACTAAGCCATGCTTGTGTCAACCTGAAGTCTTTACAAGCATAAAGAACATGTTATGCCCAAACACAACATAATCCGCATCTGCCAAAGGATTACTACCACAAACATCTGAGATCAAGTAAACTCCATCAAGTAACTTGTGAGCACCACTTTCTAGATATTTAATATTTTTTACTCTCCATCACTGGATTAAAACTTTGGAAAAAAACACATTCAAATTTGTACCTATATCAGTCATTTGGAGCAACAACAATTTTGACAACACTCAATGAAAATGAAGTTTTTAATTTTGTATAGTCTACAATGTTCAATATGTTAATCTGGAAAAATTGAGGAAGTTAAACTGCCAAATCACCATACACAAGACATTTACAGAATATACTGAGTAAAAGGTAAACGTGATGAAAAGACATTAATGGCACACATTATTATTATAGTTGAAACTGTTATAGTGTGTGTGTGTGTGTATTTTTATATATATATATATCAAAGAATGTAAGGATAGCTGGACAAGCACGAGAATTACTTGCTTTTACCAGATCTACCAATGAGGTGAAAATGAACAACAAAAAGCTCAACAACATTTTCTAGAAGCATCCCGATTTCTGTCACACATCAATAACCATGACACAGGATAACACCAAAGTTCTCCTAATCCTGCTCCAGATAATGACTTGTGCAAGAATGAAAAAAGTCTGTGCATCTCCAAGGCTTCTCCAAAAAATATAGTTACAAAATTTACTAAGCCACTTCACTTGCTGTCATAGTAAGTCAGAAAGCAATCAGGACACTTCTAAAAAGAGATACAGTTGGATAATTATATGACACTTCAAAGCGATCAGTACACTGGGTTCATCATTTAAGACCTGCAAGGCATCTGCCAGTCTAGATTAAAATTATTTACATAGTTAGACCTGATACCATATAAGGCGTTATTTCAAAGA
>VUYV01000268.1:8078-21971 GCA_008711295.1 Anarhynchus alexandrinus
AGGGGAGGCTGCGCACCCGCGGATTGGGGGGGGCGGGTGCGGGTCGGGGGCAGCTGTAACCTCCCCTTTGAAGCTGGGAGGGTGGGTGGCGGTGGCCGTCCCTGCGCCCCCGCGGAGGGTGCGCGGTTCTGCCCCCTCCCGCCCCCCACCCCGGGGGGACTCATGGAGTCATGCGGGCTTTCCGCACCCGCGCACATCCCAGCCATTTAATTACTTATTTTTTTTAATTTGAAAATTTGATTTTTTAAAAAAAAATATTATTTTATTTATTTATTTATTCATTCATTTATTTATTTGGCGCGTGAGCGCTCGTTATCAGAGAGCCCTTCTCTGGGCCAGGCCCCTCGGTGGCGATGGCTGTGCCACCACTGACAAGCCACCGGGAAGCCGGCAGCCGGAGATAAGACTGGGACAAGGACTGCACAAACCCCCCCCTCCTCCTTGGCTGGGAGATGAATTTGGGGTGGGCTGTGGGTACCGCCCATCAGTCGCCGGGGTGTGCGTGGCTGGGGCATCCCTCAGCGGTGCCTCTCTGCCGTTCTCCAGGGCTCTGCGCCATCATCCACTACCTGGTCCGTGGGCAACTGGGCTGGTTGGGGCTGACCGTCGCCTGCGTGGTGCCCGGCTACGCGGCTCAGCTCCTCAGCATCCTCTGGTTCAGGGCGGACGGCCGCCCGCTCGGCTCCTGGCTCCTGGTGCTCCATCTCCTGCAACTGGGCCTCTGGAAGCGGTGAGAGATGTTCCCCATGGTCCATCCAGCCACCCCACCCACCCCCAATCCAGTTGGCGGTCCCAAACCTGCCAAAACCAGGGTGGACATCCCATCACGGTGACTCTTGCAGGTACTGGGATGTTTTGCGGTTGGCGGCAAAGACGGGCGGCAGTGGCTGTGCCGGGGAGGTGCTGGCGCAGCACGGGGACGTGTGTGTGCTGCGGCTCCTGGAAGCTCTGCTGCAGACCCTGCCTCACCTCCTGCTGCAGGCCTACGTCGTCGTGGCCGTCGAGCCAGCGGGCTTCGTCCCCGGTGAGCGGGGAGTTCCCAGGAGGATGCTGCGAGTTGCAGAGGGGTGATGGATTTGGGTGGGGGACGCATGTGCCCGGCTGGCAGGGCGCAGGGCAGGCTCTGCATCTGCAAAGAGGCCGGGAAGTCCCAATGCAAAGCAGCAGGGACAAATCATAGAATCACAGAATGGTTAGTGTTGGAAAGGAGATTAAAACCCATCTAGTTCCACCCCCCTGCCATGGGCAGGGACACATCCCACCAGACCAGGTTGCTCCAAGCCCCGTCCAACCTGGCCTTGAACACCTCCAGGGATGGGGCAGCCACAGCTTCTCTGGGCAACCTGCACCAGGGGCTCACCACCCTCACAGGAAAGAATTTCTTCCTAATATCTCATCTAAATCTCCCCTCTTCCAGTTTAAAGCCATCACCCCTCATCCTATGGCTCTCCTCCCTGATCAAGAGTCCTTCCCCAGCTTTCCTGGAGCCCCTTTAGGCACTGGAAGCGGCCTCTAAGGTCTCCCCAGAGCCCTCTCTTCTCCAGGCTGAACCCCCCCAACTCTCCCAGCCTGTCCTCCCAGCAGAGGGGCTCCAGCCCTCGCAGCATCTCCGGGGCCTCCTCTGGCCCCGCTCCACCAGGTCCATGTCTCTGCTGTGCTGAGGCCCCCGAGCTGGAGGCAGCACTGCAGGGGGGTCTCCCCAGAGCAGAGCAGAGCGCAGCAGAGGGGCACAATCCCCCCCTCGCCCTGCTGGCCACGCTGCTGGGGATGCAGCCCGGGGTGCCGGGGGCTCGCTGAGCTGCCAGCGCACGTTGCCGGCTCCTGGTGAGCTTCTCATCCACCAACACCCCCAGGTCCTTCTCCTCAGGGCTGCTCTCCATCCATTCCCCGCCCAGCCTGGATTTGTGCTTGCATGCCCCAACCCACATGCAGGGCCCTGCACTTGGCCTTGTTGAACTTCATGTGTGTGAACAAATGTGGCTTAAAGATCTGCTGTGGCTGAACCCGGAGAAGTCTCTGAGCTCTCCGTGGTTCCTCCTGGCCGGTACAGTCAGGTCCCCGTACAGGGGACCCCCATGGCAAGACAGTGCCATGGCTGGGTTTGAACCCAACACATGTTCCGGTTGATGGCCCAGCCCTAATCGCAGTGCCATGCTGAGCATTTAGGGTTTTGGGGCTGCTTTGTAGAAAAGGTGAACTTTCAGGTGTGCAAAGGGAGACGTCGTGGTGTGTGGAGTCACGGTGTGCTCAAAGTCCTGCTCAAATCAGTGTCAGTCTCTGGTCCGATCGCGGTGACCAGACATGGACCTGCCGTGCCACTGCAGAGCTCAGCCCATGGCGGAGAGCGGTCAGAGGATTTAAGATGCCGAGCGTGCGAAGGAGACCAGATTCAGCAGGAGTTGCTTGAAATACTCCATTTGGCAGGACAGCGGGGTGCCTGGCTTGTGGCGGGGTGCCGTGCTACCAGCAGCTCCTTAGCAATGAGGTATGGTCCTACAACGCAGTCGGGCGTCCTTCAGAGCTCCTGACTGCCCCTGTCCCCGTGCAGGTGTCAGCGCTGGGCTGTCCCTGCTCTCCTTCGCCTGGGCTTTGGTCTCCTACAGCCGCTTCACCTGCCTGCTGAAACCTGGTCACCTCCACCCGCCGGCTGCGGCCGTCCTCTGCCTGCTGCTCTGGAGGACGGGGATGCTGGGGACCAGGGTCCTGGCCCTGGTGCTCTTTGCCAGGCTGTATTCCTTCTGGGTTTTTGCTGTGGCAGGTAGGACCCGCGATCATCTTCGCCGTGTCCCATCCTGCTGTCACCCGCAGGGATGCTCCCAGTCCTGGAGCGTTTTGCAGCCTCCCCCAGCGACGGCTTTGCCCTCTTGGTCCCTTCTCCTTGCAGGTGTCCACTGGCTGCTCATGGCCTTCTGGCTGGTGGCCCAGCAGACGGACATCGTGGCCCAGCCCTGCCGCTGGAGGCTGTTCAATTGCCTGGTGGGAGCCGTGTACATCTTCTGCTACATTAACGTCCGTCCTGGTCCCTCCAAGCACAGGGTGGCCGTGTTTTATGCCGTAAGTACCCGGGATATTCGGTATTCCACATGGGTGCAGCTGCTGGGGAGTAGCAATAGCTCCAGACCACCCTTTCTCATTTCTCACATCACCACTTGATAAAAATCCAGCATTTCCCATGTCCTGACAAAGCCACGTGGTCACCAAGGTGGATGCATCTTCTGCGCTGGCTTTGTTTTCTTGGCAGCCACCGTACAATGTCTCGATAGCACCGGAGCGGCTGTGCTGCTCTGCCAGAGTTATTTTTTCGTGGTAAAAAAAAGGCGGAGACCTTACAGAAAGTTCAGTTCGGCAACCGTTATGTTTTAAGTGATAACTTAGGTGCAAAATAAATCAGCAAAATCTAGAAACTGGGTGTTTTCTGTCATCAGAAGCACGTCTGAAACATAGAATCATAGAATCATGGAATGGTTTGGGTTGGAAGGGACCTTAAAGATCATCGAGTTCCAACCCCCCTGCCATGGGCAGGGACACCTCCCACCAGCCCAGGTTGCTCCAAGCCCCATCCAACCTGGCCTTGAACACCTCCATGGATGGGGCAGCCACAGCTTCTCCGGGAAGAGTAAAAGTGATAACTCCCTTCCCTCTGCTCTGCAGATAATGCTGATGGAAAACATCCTCCTGCTGCTGCTGGCCACCCGGTTCCTGCAGGCAGAGCTGAGGAGCAGCCTGTGCGTGACCGGGGCCGTCATGTCAGGGTCCGTAATAGGTAAGATCTGCTGGTTTCTAGGGCCTGGCTTGCATGTTTTGAGAGTTAATGAGCATCATGAGTTATTTTATTAGTTGCATCAGACTATTTGCTTAATTTCTTCCAGCTTAAGCATCTGAATGTATTTGATAATACGTAAATCCACCTTGTGTTTCATTTCTTCATCATTTCTTAAAAGTCCGTCCCTGAAGGAGGAGGCTTGCAGAAATGATGGAGGTGTCACCAAATGGCTCAGGTGCCGCTGCCAAATGCAATATATGCAAATCTGACGCACATCTGTTTGTGGTTTCTGTGATCTTGGTGCTCGGTGATCAGTGCAGGCAGTGGCATAACACAGGGAATCGCTGCAGGGAAACGTTCTCATTTGAGGATTGATGAAGGTGGCTTGTGATTGATGAGCCACCCCTGGGTGTGTTTTGGATATACGCCGGTGTGGGACCATGCGGAGCTACAGCAGCTTTCTCCCACCCTCTTTTCTTCCAAAGACCAGCGCTGCTTCTGCAAATGGAGAAGCTTTTTGTGTTCGTGGAGAGGATTTTTTTGGTTTGTGATGGAGAAGGTACTCCACACCTTGCCCATGCCCTGCCTTACTCCATACCCATAAAGCAGGCAGCAGCTACGGCCACCTGGTGCATTTAATTCCCTAAAGCTTTAATGCACAACTCAGCTGAAGGAGGGGAGATGTTCTATGATGCCTGCAAACAACCCATTGGTGCCTCTACTTGGAAAAGCTGGCGTTGGGCGAGGATGGGATTTGCTGTTTGCTGGGCGAGGTCCCCACCAGGCTCATGTTTTCCCAGTAGGGTGGGGGCAGAGGGGGGTGTAACACCCACATGCTGGGCTTTGGGCATCTCCCCACACCAGCTGCATGCAGATCAACCATGGAATCATAGAATGGTTTGGGTTGGAAGGGACCTTAGAGTTCCAACCCCCCCCTGCCATGGGCAGGGACACCTCCCACCAGCCCAGGTTGCTCCAAGTCCCGTCCAACCTGCCCAGGGACGGGGCAGCCGCAACTTCTCTGGGCAACCTGGGCCAGTGTCCCACCACCCTCACAATAAAGAATTTCTGCCTAATATCTCATCTAAATCTCCCCTCCTTCAGTTTAAAACCATTACGCCTCGTTCTATTGCTCCATTCCCTGATGAAGAGTCCCTCCCCAGCTCTCCTGGAGCCCCTTTAGGCACTGGAAGGGGCTCTGAGGTCTCCGCGGAGCCTTCTCTTCTCCAGGCTGAACCCCCCCAACTCTCCCAGCCTCTCCTCCCAGCAGAGGGGCTCCAGCCCTCGCAGCAGCTCCGGGGCCTCCTCTGGCCCCGCTCCACCAGGTCCATGTCCTTCTTGGTGGCCCCAGCGCTGGAGGCAGCACTGCAGGGGGGTCTCCCCAGAGCAGAGCACAGCAGAGGGGCACAATCCTGCTGCATTAAATGGCTAGAGGACTGGGATGCCATGAGATGGGAAGGATCCCTGCGTGATGCATCTCCTCCCTGCCCCGTGCCCTGTCTGCTGGTGCTCAGCGGCTGTCTCGCTGTGTGTCTGTTGGTCTGCAAATCCATCCAGATTAAATTCGGTCTTGAGAGATCGCTCAGCGCTCCCCTTTCCCAACAGCTGCTCAAGTGGGATTTTTGCATTCCTAAAATGCTTGAAAGATACGCTTTTTGGCCACCTGATGTCCATCAGCATCTCTGCGGAGGGCCTGTTGATCTGGAGGTGGCACCTCACCGAAACGCTGCTGGGACTTATCCCCTGACACCCTTCTGCTCTTTTTCAGGTGCCGCAGCTCTGGTGGTTTATTACAGCCTGCTCCATCCCAAGTCCACGGAGATCTGGCAGGGCTTCCTGGAGACAACCTGCAGCGCTGCGGCTGCAGGTGATGACGAGGTTGCTGGAGGCGGCTCCCAAGCGGGACAGAGCTTGGGAATTTTGGGACACAGCAGGTCCTTGGCAGGGGAAGAAACCATGGCAGATCCCAAAACCAGGAACAGCTCATCGGTCCTGCAATTTGGAGGGTGTTTGGAGGACGGCTGGAGAAACCATCACCACTGGCTGCTGGTCAAGCTGGCCTTGAAGACAGGAGATGTGTCCATAATCAACGCAGCTTTTGGAGACGGTGGCTTTGGAGAGGTTTACCCCGGAGGATGGGTGATGGAGAAACCCGCTGGCATCGAGCCTGGGCCACAACTTTCCCTCCCCACGAGGGAAATGGCTCCTCAGGGTCTTGAATCTGGTCTGAGTGATGAGACATTGCGGGCGGTGGGGGACGGAGGAGGCAGCAAACCCAGCGCTGGCGCTGCGAGAGCGGCACGGGAGGACGGAGCGGGGCAGGAGCCCGGTTTTCACTCGGCCGTATCCTTTCCGAGCACCTCCTCCCCGAATCCGGCCGAGGGCTCCTCTATATATTTCAGCGCGAGCGCCGGAGGCATCACCTCACCCGGCGTGGGGACAGCTACAGCTACGCACGTGGCCCTGGTGCCAAGGGACAACGAAGTCCATCCTCCCCCTGGCTGCCTGGGAGGAGGAGGAGGAGGGGATTTATCCCTTGGGATGGCGAGCATCAGCCCAATCTTGGGCGTTTGTGCCCACAAACATCTGCAGAGCAGCTCTTCCCTTGGCAGCATGAGCGGCTGTGGGGTGGTAGATCCCCCCAAAGAGGTCTCAGAGCCCGTGGGACCGGAGGGTGCCCTCATAGGGTGGCGACACCCTCGGGACACCCACCTTTGTGGCACAGAAGGGACTGTCAGGAGCAAGCTGAGGCCACCATGCTTCACCTCCACCCCCAAGGCTGACCCTAGATGCCCACAGCAGGGACTGGGGGAGCTGGGAGAGGGGACAGACCTGTCTGGGTTGCTGGAGTGACCCTGAAATCGCTGCACCATCACTTTGGGTCAGCGCTGGGGTGACTGCCTCGTTGGTGGGAGACGGCAGGAGGTGGTGGGTTATTAACACTGGCCATGAGGACTGTCCCCATGGTGAACCTGCTGCTGGGCAGATGTGGTCCTCCATTGCTAGGACATCACCTTCCCTCCCAGTGCATCTTCTACTTGCAGTTTTGGAGAGCTGCAAATGTCTTAGAAAGCCTTAAAAGTCCAGGTTTAGGTATTTATTAAACTTATTTATGTAGCAGCCCTGCTAGGCAGCTGAGCGTGCTGCCTTTGATATGTTTGTGACGACGTCTTGAAGTGTGTCCTTTAACAAGTGCCTATACAAGCTGCTGGCTTGTCCCAGCATGGAGATCTGGCTGCTGTCTCCAGGAGCTGCAATGCTCACCAAAGCAGGAGTCTTCTCAGGACAAATAAGTGCCTTAACAAGAAAAATCATGAATTTTACTCTCAGATGCCCCTCCTTCTCGGTGGAATAAGCCCTAAAGTAAGGCTCAGCGGTGCTTGATTTAATTTTCCCCCACCGGGTTCATCTTGAGAACTTTACCAACTCCATTTGCTGGGGCCACATAGGAGCTCAGACCTTCTTCATACTGCAGACCACCACCTCAGGACCCTGAATTGTAGACAAAAGCCACGTCCTGCTTGCTTGCCCACCTCCCTCCTTCCTCAAGTGGCCTTTTCCAGCCTTTTCCTTGCCCCCTTCCACCCAACTGCAGATAATCCAGATGTGGCTGGATGCTCCCTCCTAAATTTAGCCTCCAGCCAAATCTCAGCTCGACAGACTCCTACCACCCAAAAATCCCCATTGCAGGCGGGGTTTATTTATATCGGGGAACTAAAAGCCTTCATACCGTGGTCTCAGAAATAGCTAATGCTTCCAGCCGGGCTGGCCGGACATGGGTTTGTCCTCAGGACATGGCTTGACATGTTCATTGAGGTCTGGTCAGCTGGGTATTCACCAGCGAGCTCAGCTGGTGCACATCTGGCTGCATCCTCCAGATGTTGCCTGGCTGCAGGCAGGACGCCGGTGGTGCCGCAGGGCAGGACAGGCAGCAGGAAGGACAGGCATGTGTTGAATGAAGAAGTAAAAGCCTCCATGTAGCATTCACTGCTCAGGATCGACCCAGCCAGATGTTTCCTCAAGCTGATCTGGGCACTGAAAACCCAGTTGGTGCCGGTTGGGGGGTGAAGCCGCTTTCCGACGTGGTGAAAGCTCCGTGTCTCCGTTCGGAGCCCGGCACCGCCGTGCTGCAGCTCTGCTCCGTGGGGAGGAAGCCGTTGCAGCAGCTTTTCCGGAGCTTTCCTCGCTACGTGCATCGCACGGAAGGCAGCGGAGCTGCCGTGGCGTTACGGGATGCTTTTATCTAGGTTTTTTTTTCCACCTTGGATAATATATGGTGGTGCTTTAAAAAACAAACCTCTGCTGTGTCCATGTCTCGTGTTGGGGCTGCACGTCAGCATGGAGAGAGGTCCTCTGGACCTTGCTGTAGGGGGTGTTGGACCTTGATCTCCTGCTGCTTTGCAAGCGAACCACGGCGCGGCTTCCTGGCTGGATGTGACATTGCCTCCTCCCCTCTCCTTTTCAACTCCATTTTCCTGTTTTCTTAGATTTTCTACCCGTTCCGGTCCTGCCCGCCCCCAATCAAGCTGTCTGTTTAATTGAGAAGGGTTATTCCTCTTTCTCCAGCGTGAAACTCCATGTCCCCTCCTTTCTCTCCTCCCCGCTTTGCTCCCGCAGCCCCAAGAGAGCTGGATGTCGGGATTTGCGGTGGGAGGATGAAGAAGGTTTCTAGATGGGGCCACCTCAGTCTGCAGGACCCGGGCNTGGTGGGAGGATGAAGAAGGGTCTGCAACCAGCAGGTTTCTGGCTGGGGCCACCTCAGTCTGCAGGACCCGGGCACTTGGACGTGGCATGCAGGTAGCGGTGGGTTGGGTGGGTTTGGTTGCTGCGGGCAAGTAGGGGCTCAGGAGGAGCTGGGATGGCACACTGGGATGTTGGCAGATGTTTGAGATGGGGATGAAGGCTTTTCCTGGCCAAATTTCTCTACCAGGAAGCGCCTGCTGGGAGGAAGGATTGGTTATCTCTTCCCTCTTGACAAGGTGGGAACCCAGGTTCATTAGGGGGTGGCTGGTGGCAGCTGTCCCCTGTCCCCCACCCCCTGACAGGGTGAGTGATGCTGAACCAGGCAATGGTGCCTGCTCACCCCATTCCCCAAACCAGGACCAAACTGGGTCTAGGACAAAGAAGTCCTTTCCCTCCCTGAGCGAGACCATTCCCTTCCTAACCCAGAGCCTTCCCTTTAGGTTGGAGGGGTCCCATGAAAGGGGCTGTGTCCTATATAACTTGGGCCAAGAGATCTGGGAGGGACGTGGACCTGTTTGAGCGGGTCCAGAGGAGGCCACAAAGATGACCAGAGGGCTGGAGCCCCTCTGCTCTGGAGACAGGCTGAGGGGGCCTACAAGAAAGCTGGAGAGGGGCTTTTCACAAGGGCGTGTAGTGATAGGACAAGGGGAAATGGCTTCAAACTGGAAGGGGGGGGATTTAGATTAGATATTAGGAAGANGTGAGGGTGGCGAGACTCTGGCCCAGGTTGTCCAGGGAAGTTGTGGAGGCCCCATTCCTGAAGGTGTTCACGGCCAGGTTGGACGGGGCTTAGAGCAACCTGGTCTGGTGGGAGGTGTCCCTGCCCATGGCAGGGGGGTTGGAACTAAATGATCTTCAAGGTTCATTCCCACTTAAACCATTCTATGATCTGATTTTAGTTACCCTAAGAAGAAACACCAACATGACAAGAATTGTTGAAACTGTATGCTAAATTAAGACTAGTTTGGGGTAGATTTTGAGCACTTTCTGCAGATAGTAAGAGCATCCAGCCCTAACACCTGAAGTCCAGCAGTTGGAAAACAAGCCACCAACCGAAGGATCACAGTGCGTGGCATTGCGCTTGGTGGGAATCTCTCCTTGGACACTCTCCAGCTGCAGCAGTTTTGACCTTGGCTCTACCTCCCGTGGTTGCAATCCCACGTGCTGTAATAGTTTGCATCGACTATAAAATTCAAATCCTTAGTAGGTCGAGTGATGACTACCCAAATTATGGGCTACCCTCAAACTTGTGCTGGTTACCACAAGGCAAGACCAGGCAGGAAAAGCAAATGCGTTGAAGATTCGCTCTTCTGTCTGGATCCGGGGCCTTGAGACACAGAAGGATTCACACCATCCTTGCTGCACTTGTGAGTGATTTAGGCGTTTTTCACCCCATAAATACAGAATTCTTGCTGTTACCAGCAGACCAACTAAACTTGGTCTTACCAGGTTACCGTGTCTTGAAGAGCCATGGGTCTGCTTTGGCCGTGACTGCAAAAATTGTTAAGGGTCATGAAATGGTTGGGAGGGCTGTATCCTACAGCTCAACGCCTGCTTTGTGGTGGCACGGGCTGACTGGAGATGGTAAATGTCTGCCAGCACTGAGCAGCTGTCATGAAACTATGGACCGGTCAGAAAAGAAAATATGGCCAAACAGACAATTTTAAGAAAATAGATAAATACTTTTGGGGACAGGAGACAGGCGTGCCCGAGGACTTTCGTTTCTCAGAGCACATACACGATGCACACAGAGCCCGGAGGTGCACCATGAGCCGACCCCTCTCACCCTGGAGGAGGTGGTTGTGGAAATCCCAGATGGATGGAGGAGTGGCCAAGACAGTGGGGACTCTGGGGACAGCACCGCAGGGGCCATGATGGCTGGGGTATGGATGGGGGTGTAGGTGGGGGTGTCGTGTCCCCATGGCTTTGCTCTCTCGTGATTGGAGATGGTCACTGGTGAGATCCTGTCATGCTCCCTCTCACTTTCTCCTTGGAAGCAAGGCGAAATGAGGTGAAATAACGTGGATTATCTGTCCTTAAAGACTTGCAGCCGGTGTCAGAGCCCTGTCGCCCCCAGAGTCCAAGTCCTGCGTGCTGGGTACAGTCCCCGCACTGAACCACAGGTCTCCACCTACAGAAAGTACTTCTATTTAGTTAAGTCTAAAGCCTTGTTTGGAGGAGGAGGACTGTCCAGCCGCAAATCACAGCTCCAGATACCCCTCCCCACCCTTCCCATCCCCGGGGGGTGGGGGGAGGTCAAGATGCCCCAATGCCCTGGGACATCCAGATTTTTCCCTAATGTTGCCAGACGGAAGAAGTGCCGGGGAGGTGTTTCTCCCCGTAGCTCCTTGTTCCTCAGCCACCAGAGGGAGATGCTGCTCAAGGCCACAAAAGCTGATGCCTTGTTCCAGAGGCTGCGTGCCCATCCAGCGCCTGCGTTATGGGAGGAGAGGATGCACAGGACCGATTCTGCTGTGGCATCGCAGCTGGGAGCCGGTGGGAGCGAAATGGAGAGCTCTGGGATACCGGAGGTGGTGGACACAGTGCCGGGAGGAATGTGGCCATAGTTGCAGAAGGCTCCTTCCACCTCCCCAGGTATCACCAGGTCATGGGTAAAGTTTGGGAGCCCCTGCCAGGATCTCGCCAAGGTGGTATTGAGGGTCGGGAAGGGTGATATCCATCTGCAAATGTCCCACGGTGACTTCAGGTCCAAAGGTGGGTGTGCAAGGGGAGCTGCCACTGACCGTGTTGGATGCGGCATGGGAACCTGCTGGTTTGGTAGAACCGGCTCCAGCTGTCGCTACCGCGGTGCCGCGTCCTGATATTTGGCGGCGTATCCATGGAGCACAGCACGTGTGCCTGGGTGGGTGACATGGTCACTTCCCGCTCAGGTCTGTCTTCACATCAACCCGTGGGGAGCAGAGGTCCCACAAAGCCCAGATTCTTGCTCTCTGTGGAGCAATGTCATCCTGGGCCCAGTCCAAACCCAGGGCTTGAAGCTACATAAGAAATTGCAGCTGGGGAAAAGCATGGCAGAGGGGCAACCAACCAACCGCTCAGGGGAACCAGCTGATGTTTCCTCCCCATGTCCCAAACGCTTGAGGCCACCCAACCAGACCCTCTGCTACTTCTTCAGTATTTCCCCTGAAACTTTTTTCAGATACATTATCCTGAGCTAGACCTTAGGATCTGCCTGGCCTTGAGGGATGCTCATCACCAAAATTCGCACTTCAGCTACCTGCAGAAGGTCTGGAGTAAGGGATGTCTCCATCCCACAACATTTGGCCAGATCATCCTGTGCTCTGGCCTACACTGGAATGGAAGTGAAGAAGAGAAGGCTCCGGGGACACAATATTGCGGCCTTCCAGTCCCTAAAGGGGGCCAACAGGAGAACTGGGGAAGGACTTTTCACAAGGGCATGTAGTGATAGGACAAGAGGGAACAGCTTCAAACTGGAAGAGGGCAGGTTTAGATTGAACAACAGGAAGAAGGTTTTCACTTTAAGGGTGATGAGGCACTGGCGCAGGTTGCCCAGAGAGGTTGTGGCTGCCCCATCCCTGACGGTGTTCAAGGCCAGGTTGGACGGGGCTTGGAGAAACCCGGTCTGGTGAGAGGTGTCCCTGCCTATGGCAGGGGGGGTGGAACTCGATGATCTTCAAGGTCCCTTCCAACCTAAACCATTCGATGATTCTATGATTTCTGCTCATTTGCCTCCTATGGGCCTTTTTTGTTTGTTTTGTTTTTTAAGGAAACCCTTTCCAGCTCTTTAGAGAGGCAGAAGATCACGTCCCAGCCCAGGAGAGGGGAGGGCCACTGATGAGAGGAGATCTCGTAGGTTGCGAAAGGGCAGCAAAGGGAGCGGAGAGCAGGAATCGACGGGGAATTTGGACAATGTGGGGAGTGACCCGTGGGCTCCTGAGGAGAACGGGCTGTCCCGTTCACCGCTGATCTGGAAAATGGAGCCAACAGGCAGGAACGGAGGCTCCGTCCCTCCTGAAACAATACCCGGGCGAGGACCCGGGCTTGGGGACACGGCTGGCACCGTCCCCCTTGCCTTGTTGTTTTCAACGGGTCACTCTCGTCCCTCTTCCAAATCAAATAAGGTGGGTTGGAAAGGTACCGGCAGGGCAGAAGGGTTGGCAGCGGCCCCGTCCTGCGATCTCACCTTCCAGCAGCACCATTTTTCCACCCCAGTTCCGAGCATCGCCTGCGGGTGCCGCGTTTCGGGGTGGGTTTTACCCAACGCATGGTGAAAAACGTTCCCTCCGCCTCCAAGGTGGTGAGCTAACCCAGGGAAGATTTACCCGGGAAAACATCTTTTCGCTTCCAAAAAAGTATTGAAAGCCAATACTTGGACGTCCATCACAGAAAATTGGAAGTATTTGCCCTGGGGTGGTTGTTATTTGCTTGGTTTTTCTAAGTTGGAACTTTGGATATTTCCCCCCCCCCCTAATTAAACAGTTTTGGTGTCTCAAATCCCTTTTTTTTTGGTGCGTTTACTATTCCTGTAAATGGCTCGGCCCAGGCTGCACCTCCGTGCCCATCGCTCCGAGGCTGAACAATAATGTGGGGAGGTGGGGGGAGAGGCGTTGCGGAGGGTAAACGTGGCTAATCGGGACTTGCCTAATAGGAGCACCGGCTTAACGAGAACCCAGGGACTGCGCTTCCTGTGCCGGATTTGGCTGGAGGAAAACGCTTTGTGCTCTCGACGGCGGGTTTGAGACGGCTCCGTTCCTTCCAACGCTCCTCCTCGATGGCCACGGGATGGGATGCGCCGCCGCGAGGGACCCGTGAGGATCCAGGGATGCTGGAGGAGCCCGGCCAGATCCCGGGAGCTGAAGGATCCGGGGCTCGTTTTGTTCAAAGGGAGGTGTTTAAAACAAAAGCGCTGTTCGTGCCTCGCTTTTTCCAAGCAAAGCCACCGAAGGGCCCTGCCCGCTCCCCTTAATGTCCTTCAGGCTCCCTGGGGAGATTTGGGGGGCTTTTTTAGGGATTCCCTTCAATAAATGACAGCGAAAGTGCCACTGCTCTGCCCCGGAGACTCAGCCGAATCGCCTCTCTGTCCATGTTGGGAAGCATCTGGTGGTCGCTCCTCCCCAGCCCCAGCTGGGATGGAGATTTGGGATGGGGATGGGATGGGATGGGATGGGATGGGATGGGATGGGATGGGATGGGATGGGACGGGATGAGATGGGATGGGATGGGATGGGATGGGATGGGATGGGATGGGATGGGATGGGATGGGATGGGATGGGACGGGATGGCAGTGCTCTCTTGTTTCTCAGTTTTGAGCAGCAATTCCTGAAAAGAGTTAAGCTGAAACTAGCACATTCCTGTAAAAAACTTTGTTTTGACACATCAGCATTTTTCCAGGGGAAAAAAAAAAA
>VUYV01000268.1:30378-90759 GCA_008711295.1 Anarhynchus alexandrinus
ATTTATTCCTTCTGCTTTTCCCCTGGAGGAGAAATCGGGCTCTGTTCTTCCCCAGCTCTCCAAACCATCCGTCTCCATTTGCACCGCCTCTACGGTGAGGTTTGGGGGCAGCTCAGATGTTTCTGCCTTTCGATGCCTTTCCGGCGCCTCCTCTGCAGTGGTGGGGAGGACATGTGTCCATCCCTCCTCCTCCTCGCCACCCTGCTTCCCACCCCACTGCAGGGCTCCCACCTTCCCCGATGCCGGTGGCCACGGCCGAGCTTGGCCACCCAAACTCGGTGGCCATGGCTGAGCTCCGGCTCAGCGGAAACGGCCGAATCCTGCTCACAATGGGCCGTTTCCTGGAGGGGAGGTTTCTTTGGGGAGGCACAAACGGGATTTTTAACCTTTTCCCAGGCAGTCCCCAGGAGTTGAGTGCTTGCTTACTCTGGTACTGTGCTCGTGGTGATGCTCGAGGGGCTGCCGGGGGGTCACCACCTCCCAAAGCACAGTGCGAGGTACGCCTTGAGCATCCTCTTGGGTGCACAACCTCTTTCCCCATCCAAACGGATCAGTGGGCTCCGCCAGCCCCGTAATTTCTCCGCAGCGAGGAGCAGGTATGAGTTGTGATGGAGATACCATTCACATCTCGCTCGATGACCAGTTTCGCTGCCGCCTGCGGCGCTACCACTGTCGTGGCTCCGGGGAGGGGATTTGGGGGCACAGAGTGTGGCATGGGGCAGTTCGACGATGTTATGGGTGTGTTGGACTTGATTATTCGAGTATTGTGCGTGTTTTAGGTGATAATAGTATTGCTCAGGGAGGGAAGCCCAGGGCTTGGAGGGGGTCCCCCCCAAAAAAGAGGTGTCCTGAGCTGGGCACTGCGGGGTTTTCTTCCTTGCCAGCCAGCCCGAAGCCTTCAGGGTGTGAAAACACACCTGGTGCACATCTGTGTGGTGCCAGCGAGGGATTTTGCTGTGTGTCTGGGGCCGCTTCATCCACAAGCGAGCTGAAGCCCGGAAAGAAAAATCTCCCCCTTTGGTTTTATTTTTGGGTCAAACCCCATTTTAAGTGACTGCATATAGAAACGTGAAACAGGTGTTCTCCATCTTCGCGCCGAAATCGCTTTGCATATCTTTTTTTCCACCCTGTTTTGCAGAAAACTGAAGCCAAGGCCGGGCTGGGTTTAACCTGTATTTGCCCGGTCACCTGTGTCCCTTTTGGGACGGCTCCTGTGCGCGGTGTCGGATCGATCAGCCTCCACGCGGGTTGAATTTGGGGAAGACCTCGCTGGTTTGGGGGGGTTTCTCTATTAGCTGGGGGCCCCTGTCATGATCTCTGTAAGATGGGGCCACTGAGGCTCAATCTTATCTCTCCTTCATGCCCAGAACTGGTTCCACGAGCTCAGGGACAAAGCAGAGGACAGGTCCTGATGCTTACGCGTGGGGTGACGGTGATAATGTTATAAAACATTATATTATAAGAGATGCCGTGCCCTTGCCGGGCTTCCCCCCGCGCGCAGAGCCGCGGCAGTGAGTCACGGTCTCCCAAACGCCGGGTTGTGACACTGTCAAACGAAGGCGGCTGACGAATGAGCTGCTATTTCCAGGCTTCCTGCTAAATATACTTTCCCCTCCCCGGTCCCCTCCGTAGTACTCTGCAAAAATTAAGGCCTTCCCGTCGTTAACGAGGGAAAACAAACCGTGTTTCTGCCTCCCCCCCAGGTCTTTGCCAGATGTGGGAACTGAGGCACGCGGGCGGCTTAAAGGTTGAACAACTGGGGGAGAATTGGGGGGGAAAAGGGGGAAAAAAAAGCAGAATTTCGGTCTGCTTTTAAAAAGGGAATAAACAGGGCGATGGTAATGGTGTCATGCTGTGTCTGTGGGAGCAGAGGGGCTGTGCCGCCCTCGGGAAGGGTTTTTTGTTGAAGCTGGCTGTTTACTTTTAAAGGCTTTGGTCCAAAGTTTGTTCTTTAGTTTACATATAGGGCCTGTGTCAATCCATACCGTGGATCAACAAGTTTTTCTTTCAATAAACACTGCGGCTGGTGGGGGAAACAACCCCTAAGTTGTGAGAAAAGCCTTGGGACAGCCTTTTATCTTTAATTAGTTTGAGTTGTTTTTCAAGGCCTGGAAATATTTCTCCCCGGCTCAGACTGCAGAAACTCCCCCAGCCTCCCCCGCCAGAGATTCGGAGCCGCTTCCTTCCTCCGAAACTGTTTTAACCCAGGCAGGACCACGGGGATGACTGCGTGTCTGGGGCATCCCAGCCAGGGAGAAGGCAGCGACGGACCCTGCGTATCCCACCGAGCTGAGGCTTTCAGGAAGGGAACCGGGTTTCATAGAGTGACCTGGTGCCTCTCTGCAAAGGATGCTTAAAAATTATCCCTCGCTCCTGAAAATATTAGGGCTTGAGGGTCACGGTGGGTAGATTTTTTTGGGGAGAGGGGCTAAGCTGCCTGGATGTGCGTGCTCAGACGCATTTATTAAAAGCCGCTTGCGTGCCTGTGAAAGTGGAATTGGGATTTTGGTTTGGACTCTTACAGCGTTTTGTGGTGGGGAAAAAAACAGCGTCTTCTAAAAAGTGTGGGGGGAGCTTTGCTGCTTTGTATTAGGCAGCAAACTCCAGGCTAGCCAGGGTGTGTATTTTTCCAGTCGCTGCATTTATTGGGGAATAGATGCATTACCCTGGTGGGATTGTTTGGGCTTTATCCATCGCCCTGCTGTGGAGGGCTGCGAGGTGGATGCGCTGATTTGATGTCCGGCCGCGTTGCTCCGTGCGACACAGCCCAAACCCTGTCCCGGCTGCTCTGAGCATCGCGGGAAACTGTGCTCTTGATGGATTCATCGAGTTTTACCTCTTCACCGTCCGGCTGCCCTTTGGTCCTCGGGTTAGTGTCATTAATCGCCAGAAACCCACTTGCTGCTGAACACGCTGTTCCCTCTGTGTGGCTGTAGAGAGCCCCCAGGACAACTGCTTCCCAAATTTAGCTGGTTCAGGCACATCCCTCGTGCCAGGCGGGGTGAGGAGCATCTCCCTCACCGCCTTGGGCAGTGGTGGGTTGCATAGAGGTGCCCTTAATGCAGGGCAGGGAGCAAACGAGGAATATACAGCTTTTCCTATATGGTCCCCGGTCAGCTCGTCGCATGCAGACAAATCCCTCTCCCACCTATAGAAATCCTTACCCGAGTCATAGTGATGGTCTGTAGGATTTGGACTTCTGGCTGCCTTGAGAAAAGGCTGGAGATAACAGGGGAAAACCAAAGAAGGAGGTTGAGGAGGTGACCTCACAGCATAACCAAAAAAATATAATAATACCTGGAGAGGCCCAATTCTGCCTCTCCCCGTGGCAGTTTTGCGGCAGCTCCGGCTCTACTCGCTACCCCGTGGGGCAGGAGCGTGCCTGGTGCTTCCTTTCCTGTACCAGCATCTTGTGTCAGAGCAAACAGGCAGCGAGCATCTTGTGCCTCTGAATAATCCTCACGTTGCTCTTCCCGTTACAAACTTCTCCTTTCTCTTGCCACCTGTGAAACACTCGATGTAAGCTCTAGAGCTTTGCCATTCCCGGTGCTCCTTCCCGAGGTGAGGAGACCTGGTTTCTGCCTTGCAGGGGAGCTGGAGGTGGCATTGCTGGAGGTCACGGTTCAGGTCTTCCCCGTTTTCCAGGAGGCTGAAGCTGCTCAGTGGTGTTTCTGTCTCTATACGCTACGCAGGGCTGTGGAGCAATAGGTGCACCACAGGTGCTCCAAGTTGATAGGGTGGAGGAGATGGTGTGGGGGTTACGGCTACAGCATGGGATTTTGGAGACTGATGTTCACCTGATGGAGCTCAGTTATGACCTCGGTCAAGTCACCTGTCCCTCTGTGCCCACTGGTAAGGAGCGTGTTGTGAGCAATGGCGAAAAGATGTGCGTCCCTCCGTGGACATGCAGGGTGTCCTTCACCTTCAAGGCTGGAGGGATGTAACCAGTGTCCGGCTGAAGGTAGTTTGTCCCATGTGTTTCGTGCTCCATCTGCCTCGGCTGCTGGAAACCACAACTCTTTTCCTATCTGAACTGAGATGTCCTTGCAGTGGTGGCAAGGAGGCGGAGGTGACCCAGCCAAGGGTGTGCAGCACAATCAGGACCCTGGTGGCCTTGCGGGTGGCGAGTCTTGGAGGACAGAGCTAAGCTGGATGATAAGTGCATTGTTCTGGGTTTCTTGTGCAACTGCAGCGAGGAAAGCATGGGGATGTAAGCGCACACAAAATGAGATGCGACCAGTGAGATGCGACCCGTCTTTTGAGCCTTTGGAAAGCCCAGCCCAGCCCAAACCTCTGAAAATGCTGCCTTGGCCATTAAAGTCCTGCTGGTGCTCACAGGGGAACGTGTGCAGGGACTGCACCAGGGCAAAGGATGAAATCCTGCACACATTCATATGTTTCCATGGTCAGTGTGAACAATTCCCAACTGGTTGCAGGAAAAATGAATGCCTTTGATGCCCAAGAGGAGACCTTCCCTCCATGTAAGGTCTGTGAGATGTCCAGAGGTGGATGGGGAGGTTCAAATTTGGCTGCTGGTGTGTGCCTGGGCTTCCCCATCCATCAGATGGAGAAGAGAGGCAGTTCATCTTTGGAAGCTGGTCAGTCAGGAGCCTGCCTACATCCAGGAGGTTACATTTACCTTAGGCTGTAAAACGTTTTACTCAGGCTTTGGCAAACAACCCGCTGCCTCTCTGTAACGAAAGGTGGAGGGGTGGAGGAGTGTAGAGGTGGCCCCCGAAGCTGCTGGTGGTCCTCTGGCCTGTGGGAAGCAAAGGCAAAGTGTGGAGATGGGACAAAGCATTGAGTGATCCTCAAGTGGATGGAGGAAACCTTCCTACCAGGCCCTCTAGGAAAGAAGATTAGGAGAGTCCTTGCAAACCGTGCTGGGGCTGAGCGCTGTGCGGGCATTGCTCCCCACCCCAGACATGCTCTGGGGTCATTTTCTCAGACCCGCAAGTCTGGCTTATGGCCCCTCCAGCAGGTTAGGAGAGTTCTGCAGATGATGCCTTGTTCCCAGCTGTTTACACCTCTGGATATCAGCCAGGTACTCGGGTAGGATGTAAAGCCTTCAGTGCCTGCTGCCATTGGCACATCCGTGACACGGCCGCCCATCCCTGCGGCATCACAGCCACCGCTGGGTTCGTGCGTTTGTTTCACACCCTGTGAGAGCTTGTGATGAAGTCTGGATGTAAAGTCCAGGTCCCAGTTGCTCTGTACCGTTCTGGGATGAAGCAACTTTGCTTTCCTAGCCAGCAAGGTTTCCAAGAGCCAGAAGTGTCTCCTTAAGCCAGCGTGAGGCCAGGCGATGCGCTTTTTCCATTACCAACCCAAACTCAGCCCGTGATCTCCCTCAGCAGAGTGCTTTCTCGCATCTGCTCCTCCACAAGCAGAGCACAACATGTGGGATTCTTTTTTTGAAGTTTGTGTGTGTGGGAAAAGTATTAATAATCCCCAAACATCATGAAAACACGCCGTGGAGTTTGCTTTCCCCCAGCCCAGGCTGCGAGAGGATGGGCAGCGCTGCCTGCGCCGGCAGAGCGGAGCCGCCAGCCAGTTGCTCAATGCTCGTGGGGGCGGGATGGGAACACTTGGCAAAGTCCCTGTGTCATCCCCCCCCTGCTGCCACAGCTACATCCCGCAAGACGTGAAGCAATATTTCCAGCCGGGTTTTTAATAGCCTGCAGCTCCGAAACGGTTGCAGCGATGTCTGTGTGAAATGCAGCTCGTCTCCATCGGCGTTCGACGGGCACGGGATTTTTTGGGGCTGGTTGCATATGAGGCTGGGCGCTTGCAAAGCATTGGAGGGGTGGCTGAGGAGCCATCGGAAAGGTAAAACATCTCTGGTGACCTGCTGCAGGTGTGGGGTTGGATGGGGTGAAGTCATGTTTGGTGTCAGATGTTTGCACACCGGGTTCTGCTGTGGCCGTGACTTGAGGGTGACATTGGTCTCGGAGATGTTCCTTTGGGGCATCCTGCAGATGTGCTGGGATGGGATGCTCTGCCCCGACCCCACAAAGCCTGCTTCACTGTCATCCCCTTGAATTAAAAGCAATAAATGAAGAGCAAGCAGCACAGCCCTGGTGTGCAGGGGGTCTGATGTCTCATCCCAGGCTTTTCTTTCACCTTTATGGACCAGCCTGTGATGCTGGACATGCGGCTGGGATCTCATGTGTGGCCAGCATAAGTTTCAGCTCTTTTGCCAAAGCTGCTTTTCCCCTGCCCCGTGGGACCCTCCTGAGAACCTGCCTGGTCTCTAAATGGGTCTGGCCTCACCGGTCCCATGGCTGCTGTTACTGGAAGAGTCTCCGCAAAGATGCGGGGGCTAAATCCATGCGTAGCCCGTGGGGCTTTGAAGCCACTGAGCTTCCTCAGGTGCTGAATATTGTCATTTCTACCCAGGCTGGGCTCCTGGCACGGCGGCCCGGAGCGGATGGGGATGAGGGATGATATTCATTAATGCAGACAGCCTGCTGGGTCAGACTCCTGGTGTCCCCCGAGCAGCGGGTCGCACGTGATGATGGTCCATGCCACTGGAGGGATGCTCATCCTCGAGGGGAAGTGGGGAGCTTCCCCCATCAGGCTGGCTGGTGGCTTTTACAGCTGCGTTGCTTTTCCAGGTTTCTCCCTCTTTTATCCACCCCTTTCTCCTTCCCAAATCCCAGCTTCCTATTGGCAAAACTCTTCCCTAGCAATCTCCTTGCTGAAAGGCATTTCTATGAGTGAAGCCGGTGCCTGCACATCTCCCTGGATGATTTGCCTTTCCCAGCGCTGCAGGAAAGGGGAATAAATGGTGGCAGAGGAATGGATTCAAGAACTGATTTGCTTTTTTTCCCCCCCCTCTGTGTGTCTTTGACAGGTTACAGCCAAGACTGCCTTCCTGTTTATCTTACCTCAGTACAACGTTAGCGTGCCTACAGCAGGTAAGAGATGCTTCTGCTGCTGACACCCAAGGGGAGGGTCAAGTCGTGGTCTACCCCAAACGCTTGCTGCCGACTTGCCTGGGCTCACCCTCTACTGATGCACAGGCCCTTGTCTGGTAGTAAAAGAGCCTATAAAAATAAGAAATGTGCGGGAAAAACAAAGTTTGAGTGGCTCAGAGCGTGCTGATCCTGCCTGCCAGCCCTCTCGCTGCCAGGGTTGGGAAGAAATGCTTTCCAGGGGGTTTTAGGGCTTCCTCTCCTGTTTCATAGCATCATAGAATGGCTTAGGTTGGAAAGGACCTTGAAGGTCATCTAGTTCCAACCCCCCTGCCATGGGCAGGGACACCTCCCACCAGACCAGGTTGCTCAAAGCCCCGTCCAACCTGGTCTTGAACACCTCCAGGGATGGGGCAGCCACAGCTTCTCTGGGCAACCTGCGCCAGGGGCTCACCACCCTCAAAGTGAAAAATTTCTTCCTAATATTTAATCTTAATCTCCCTTCTTCCAGTTTGAAGCCATTCCCCCTCGACCTATCACTACATGCACTTGTAAAAACTCCCTCCCCAGCTCTCCTGTAGCCCCTTTAGGTACTGGAAGGGACTCTAAGGTCTCCCTGGAGCCTTCTCTTCTCCAGGCTGAACAGCCCAACTATCTCAGCCTCTCCTCCCCGCAGAGGTGCTCCAGCCCTCTGATCATCTTTGTGGCCTCCTCTGGACCCGCTTCAACAGGTCCATGTCCTTCTGATGTTGGGGGCTCCAGAGCTGGAGGCAGCACTGTGGGTGGGGTCTCACCAGAGCGGAGTAGAGGGGCAGAATCCCCTCCCTCGCCCTGCTGGTCACGCTTCTTCTGATGCAGCCCAGGATACAGTTGGCTTTCTGGGCCACGATCGCTCATTGCCAGCTCATGTCGAGCTTCTCATCAGTCAGCACCCCCATATCCTTCTCCTCAGAGCTGCTTTCCGTCCATTCTCCGCCCAGCCTGAATTTGTGGTTTTGCCATGGTTGGGCCACTGTGTGTGCTCTGCAGGGTGAGGATCCTCCTCCAAGCCTGGTCAGGCAAGATCAAATTACCTGATTGCATGCCCGGAGTAGCTCTGTGCCCTGCCTAGGGGCAGGAGGGATTTAGCTCTTTTGCTAAGCAGCAGGAGCTGCGCAGATAATTCCCGTCTCGCTTTATTTATTGGGGATGGCACAAGGTGAGGGTGCAGAGATGCATATGGTGCAGCAGCATCCCTGCTCCAGGCAGCTGATGGTCCTGATGCACATGGAGAGTAATTCAAGGAGGCTCTGAGCTGGGCAGGTCCGAGTCCCGTGGAGCAGAGGACGTGTCCCAGCTCCCAGCCAGGAGGTAGCTGGAGGCTCCGTCCCTGTTTGTATTTTGGCTGCTAGTTGCTACCTTCCTAGCTGGCAGCGATCTGGGCACTGGCATAGGGGCAGCAGGAGGTGGCTTGGATAAAGTCCTGGGCTCAGGGCGAGCCAAACGCCCAGGGCACGGAGCTTGGCTTGGTGGCAGAAAACTGCAGTTAATTAGAAGTGTTTGAGTAATCATCCAAGGGAAGAGCTGGGGTTGTTGGGATTAGTGAAACCAGGATGAGGCAGACGAGCGGAAGATAAAAGGTCTGCCCTTAAAACCTTTGAATGCCATGGTTGAAGAAATCTTCCAGTTTCCAGATTAAATTGTGGTCCGCGCTCCCCTATGGCACAGTCCAGACAACTTCCGCTGCCTTTGTGTTAAGTGATTTATTCTTTCCTGCTACCAGAAATCTCTGGGGGGGGCTCATAACCATCTCGCCAGGACCAGGTATTGGGGTATCAATGTAGGGCATGAGCTACCTGAGGCCGTGGGGAGAGAGACCTTGGTTGGACGGAGGGTTATTGCTCACCTGAATTTTTCCAAGGCTCTTCCACATCCCTCGCAACACGGATGCCATTGCCCATCAGTCGGCAGATCTCGCTCTTGTCTCCTGTGTTCAGCGCATGCACAGCTCCCACTAGAGCAGCTTCCGAAATGCCCTAGAGAGAGGAGAGGAGGCAGAGCAGTCGTACACAGTGCAATGTTATTTTCTTCAGGCTTGCCATTCTTTTATCTTATACCGGGGTTATGAGCTCTGTGGTACGGGCAATGTTTTTACCTCTGGGTTTGCGCCGCACCCAGCTGAGGGGCTCCTCAGGACCCAGTGCTTTCACATCCTTAGGTCAGGTGTTTTCATAAAGCCTGCTCAAACCTTATTCACGGAATCACGGAATCATGGAATTTTCACAGTTGGAAGGGACTCTAGAGATCATCTAGCCCAACTCCCCTGCCAAAGCAGGATTGCCCAGAGCACAGCACTCAGGACTGCATCCAGGCGGGGCTTGAAAACCTCCAGAGAAGGGGACTCCCCCACCCCCCTGGGCAGCCTGTGCCACTGCTCTGCCACCCCAACCGTAAACAAGTCTTTCCGTGTATTTGAAGGGAACCTCCTATGTTCCAACTTGTGCCCATTGCCCCTCGTCCTGTCACTGGGAACCACTGGAAAGAGTCTGGCTCCATCCTCCTTCAGCCCACCCTTTAGATACTTGTACGCAGTAATAAGGTCTCCCCTCAGCCTTCTCTTCTCCAGGCTAAAGAGTCCCAGCGCTCTCAGCCTTTCAGACGGAGCCTGTGAGCGTGGTGGTGAAAGATGGTGGTGGATGATGGCTGCTCCCAGCNATAATTTACAATCTACCAGGACCCTCAGATCCTTCTTCTCAGAACTACTTCCCAGCAGGTCCACCCCTAACCTATACTGGTGCTATTCATGTACCTCTAACCTTAGAAATCTGGACTGAAGCTTTGTTTGAGGGTAAACAGGGTCGGTGACAGACAAGTCACTTCCCAGCATCGATATTAGGAGAGGATGGTCAGGATCGGGGTCAAGGAGAGCGGCAGCTGAGGGGTGGGCTGAGCTTCGTGTCGCGATGCTTTCTGCAGCGTGCCACAAGGACAGCAGCTTCCCCGACTCTGCTTCTTCCCTGTAAGCCCCAGGGCAGCAAATAGTTGCCTAAATGCAGACGTCTGGGGTATTTTGGGTGCTGTTGGGTCTCCTGTTGCTCTGAAAGAGCAGGACCTCCCATGGGTCCTATTTCTCATCCGCCAGCCCCGGGCCGCTGTCTCGGATCTCTTAATAGCACAAGGCATCTGCATTTAGGAAGCTGAATCCTGCTCCAGCAGCTTTCCGGGGTGAGTGGGAGAGACCGGGTGTTGGATGATAACCGGGGGAGGGTGGAAATCCCATCCCTATGCCCTAATGCTCCCAGCGGGGTGTCCCTGAAGGTGAGAGCAAGCTCTGCCTGCCCATCACCTGCTTCAGCGCTGCCTCCATGTCTTCACCCCTGATAAATTCCCATCTCTGTCCCCAGTCCCTCACATCTGGCAGGAGAAGCTTGAAGCATCCTGATTGTCACCTTCCTTGAGGTGTGTAACTATTCGAGGGGAAACCATCCACCCTCTGCCAATTAACTGACCCAGGCTAGAGCCTTTTTTCCCAGCCCTCCGGCCACTGGCACAGTCATGATCTCTTTCTGCCTCCTTCTGTCCGGTGGCCCCATCCAAGCTGTGTGGTGGGAATAGCCCCCCCTGAACTTCCACTAACCCTTAAACCCTGGAAATTGTTTGGGTTGTGAGCATTTGACCCACCATTTGGTCTCTTTGCAGATGGGGAGCTGGTCCAGTATCACTACGGGTTGAAGGATCTGGTCACCATCCTCTTCTACATCTTCATCGCCATCATCCTGCATGCGGTGGTGCAGGAGTATGCTCTGGACGTGAGTGCTTTTTGGTGTCTTGACTCACCCAAATATCTCAAATACCTTGGGGAGATGTGGTCCTGCTGCAATTTAATGCCACTCAGGGGGTGGTATGGGGTTTGGGGTGGTGATGAGTGAGTCTTCATCTCTGGGGGCTGCTTGGGATGGGGAGGAGGAGGAGAAGGGAGGGTTGTTGACCCGGTGGCTCATGTTTTTTTCTTCCTTTTCTCTCCCTCTGCTCCTTCCCAGAAAATCAACAGGCGTCTCCATCTCTCCAAGGTCAAACACAGCAAGTTCAATGAATCGGGACAGCTGGTTGCCTTCCACCTCACCTCCATGGTTTGGTGCTTGTACGTCGTGGTGACGGTAAGGCACGGGGCTGGCTGGATTTTGGGTTCCGTGGGGTGGGATTTGGGGTTTCTGGAGCGCAAAACCCCAATGGCAGCAGAGGAGAGTCCCCAGCCAGCCCCTGGGCCAAGATGGGCACATTTCAGCAAATTTAGTTTACAGGTGTGGTGGGTCTTTCCAGCCATGAAGCGAGGGTAGCTTCAGGGCGTCCTTCTGCTTCATGCAAGACACAAGCTGTAAAAAAATTTCAGAGCTGGACCCCAAAAATCCTGCCTGGCCCTGTCATCTCCATCCTCTGCTGCGGGACCTGCCTTCTTTCTCAGTCTTATTTTCCTCCTTATTTGTGTTCAGTGCCTTGGGGTTTTTGGATGCCCTTTACAAGGATGTGGGGTGAACGGGCAGATGTTTGTGATCCTTCTCTCTGTGATCCCTCTCTTGTTGAGCTGGCGGTGAGGGGAATGCTGAGAGCAGGGGAACCACGCCGTGCCTTGGGGATGTTTCAACCCGTAACCACTGGGAGAAAAATTGGAAGTGGGAATGTTTCATTTTGGGGAGGAATGGGGAGGGAAGAACAGGCAGCGGTGGAGAGATACAGTGTGAAGTGATGCTGATGCTTTGCTACCGGTGGCTGTTGGGGTCCGGCTGTGGTCCCCAGTGACACTGAGGATGGATGCTCAGGGGCAGGTCCCCTCACTGCTGCTTGGGGGTCCTGCCAGCCCTCCTTAAAGGACTGCTACCCTCTCCAGGCCAGCCTTTCTGGGGATCTGCTGGCACTGCTCCTGGCCCCGTAGGGCTGCAGGGAGGGAAGCTGGTTTTGGGCTGCTCTTGCCCAGTGGCAGATCCATCCCTGTTGGCTCTGAGGCTGCAGCCTCCTGTGCAAAGCCACGTTGCCGCAGAGAGCCCCCGAAACGCTCCATGTGTGCAGAGTAGGTCACTCTTTGCAGTGCTTGCACTTTCCCCCGTCTCCCTCAACCAAAAAAAGGGCTTAGGGCAGACACAGCGTGGGCAATGGTGACAGATAGATCCTGGGCAGAATGACTTCTCCACACCAACATCTCTTTGCAAAGCCCAGTGCAGCACCCCCATGGCAGGAGCTGTGCAGCGAGTCCCATCCTGGAATCTGCCCCGCAAGCGTAAAGCGAGAGGCTGTAGGGGAACGCAGGCAGGTGGAAAATTAAACTATGCAATGCATATTAAATGATTTTTGTAGGCGTTTTCTGTTCCCATTTCTCTTCAGAAGTACTTCTTTTTGCTTAAGTGATACTTAGGCTGGAAATGCCGGTGGGCAAGAAGCACCCCCGAACCATGCACATGATTGCTTGTAGCCATGCTACTGGCATCTCACCCCTACGCCTCCAGAGCATCCGTCTTGCATTGCCCAGACCCCAAAACATCCTGTCCTCAACTTGGGGCCCTCTGGGCAACCGAGCAAGCAGCCTTCAACCCCCAAACACGGGGACCTCATGAAACTTGAGCGGGGTGCTGGAGACCCCTGAATGTGGCTGGGCTTCGGAGAGCTCAGCCCTGGTTTATGGAGGGAACACGGTTTTTGCTGCAGGTTGAAAGGACTCGGGTGTCATCCTCAGTTCCTAATTTCGCTGTAGCTTTAGCCTGCCCCATCATAACCACGCGCTTTGTGTTTCTTTTGCTGAAGGCCTGCATCTTTTCTCTTTTCAGGAAGGATACATATCAAACCCCCGGAGTTTGTGGGAAAACTACCCGCATGTTTATCTTCCGTAAGCACTCGCAAAAGCATTTTGTTCTCGGGCTGACCGCTTCCTTCCTCTATACGGTTTTCCCTGCGGCTGGGAGCAGGGTGCTGACAGCGCAGCACCCTTTGCACACACCCTGCTGCAACGATGCCGCAGCGAGATCCCGGGGAATGGTGGACATCACATTTATGGCCCCGGGGAGGGTGTTCCCAGAGGATTTCCTCCACGAGGAAGGTCCTGTGAGCTTGGTCACTCATCCTGGCCGGTTCCTGCCTGCATCACCTTGGGCAAGTCGCTCTGCTGTTTTATTTTTATAGTAGAAATGAAGTGGGGGATAATCCCCCCTTCTTGGGTTTTTGCAAGAGTGTGGTTTGCTGAGAGCATGGAGACCGCGGCACAACTCCAGGCACGGCTAGCTCGGCTCAACATATCATTTCAGCCCAGAAATGATGCCTCCAAAATCCCGTGGCTTCAAAGCGGTGGAGGGATTGCCTGGTGCTGTGCTGCTGGGCACTTTCCCTGGTGCCTGAGTCCCCGGGGTCCCTGCCGTGCCCTGGGCTGGCTCACGCGGCTCGTCCCTGCGTTTCAGGTTCCAGGTGAAGTTTTTCTACCTGTGCCAGCTGG
Organism: Anarhynchus alexandrinus; assembly: GCA_008711295.1. Classification (NCBI taxonomy): domain Eukaryota; kingdom Metazoa; phylum Chordata; class Aves; order Charadriiformes; family Charadriidae; genus Anarhynchus; species Anarhynchus alexandrinus. The sequence goes on from VUYV01000268.1 coordinate 43,750, forward strand.
CATACTGGCTGCACGCCCTGCCGGAGCTCTACTTCCAAAAAGTTCGCAAGGTGAGAGCCGGGTGGGTGCTCCCATGTTTGCCTTGGGGATGCTTGAGGCGGTTCGCCCACCGGCTTTGGGGAAAAGCAAGCTTTGGGAGAGGGCGGGCGAGGGGTTAACGTGACTTTCTGCCCTTGCCAGGAGGAGATTCCCCGCCAGCTGCGGTGCATCGCGCTCTACCTGGTACACATCGCCGGCGCGTACCTCCTCAAGTGAGTCGGTGTCCTCGGCATCGCGTCCTGTGCTGCGGATGGGGCTGAGCAGGTCCTTTCGCAGTGCGAGTCACCCGGGAAGCCTCAGCAGGGCGGGGGGCTTGAAGGGAATAATGGCGAGTGTTCAAAAAGCAGATGGTCTTGAAGTTGACCTCCCGACTGCGGGCCCCGAGTCAAACAGTTTTCACAGACCCACAGCTGATTTTTGAAGGAGGTCAGCGATGTTACATGATACACAGGCGGTCATTCCCCACAGAGTGTTGTAAAGCAAAAGTTAACCAGGGACCTAAAATGCAGGCTGGTGGGTGCATCTCCCCTGGCTGGGGTGCTCTCCCAGCATGGCATGGGTGAGCAAGCTCTTATCCTCCCTCTGAGTGTGCTCACAGAGCAGCAATGCCAGCGGTTAGGGCTTTGTGTTGGACCCATCCCAGCTCTGCTACTGGTTTGGGCTGCTTTGATGTTTTGGGGACAGGGATTCCTCCATCACAGTCCTACCCCTGCTGCTGCAGAGAGGTCCAGCTTTGGGCTGGTGCTTGCTGCAGCTCAGGGATGGCAGGGGAGATGCTGTTGCTGGATATGAAGGACCAAGGTTGGCCAGCCCAGTGATGCTTTTTTTTTTCCTTCTCTTACCTCCTAGCTTAACCCGCTTGGGGCTGATCCTCTTGCTGTTGCAGTACTTAGCCGAATTCTTCTTCCACATGGCCCGGCTGGTCTACTTCACTGATGAGAACAATGAGAAGCTGTAAGCAGGCGAGCTGGCCACGGCTTCCATCCTCTGGTGCCCAGGAGAGCCGTTGGCATGACGGGGACTCGCTCTCACCTTCCAGCTCAGCGCTGGAGGCTGCTCCTGCCGACACCTCTGCTTGCCCTCCCGCAGGTTTAACGTATGGGCTGTCGTGTTCGTGGTCACCAGGCTCTTCACCCTCACCTTGTACATCCTGGTCATCGGTTTCGGGCTGCCACGGGTGGAGAACCAGGCCATCGACCCCGAGAGAGGGAACTTCTTCAGCTTTCTCTTCAACAATATCCTCTTCAGGTAGGAATATTCGCTATTGTATTTGCCATCCATTTTTTTTTTTTTAATGCATCTTTTCACATGAAGACTGAATTGTGAAACCTCTCCTGTATGTTCCTTGGTTGTGTTATCCCAGGGTGGTTTTTGCTGAGCTCGGAAATGCCAGTGTGGATCTGATTTAGGTTCTCTTTAGGGAAGGTCCTAGCGAGCTGGGAGGGTGTGGAGGGAACGAGGAGAGGTTAAAGGCTGTGGAGCATCGATGGGAGGGAGAAGCCAGCAAACAAGTTGCTCATTGAGTGAAGTTATAAAGCATGAGCCTATCTCAGAGAAAGGCTTGCCGGCTTGCCCTTCTGCACCCGTAACCGCACTTACAGGGATGTGGTTAATGAAAAGGCATTTTCCCTTCTGCTTGGACATGTTTTGCTGCCTGTTGCCATGGGGAGCAGGGGATGGGATGGGTTCCTCATGCCTTGCAGTGTGTCTGTCAAGACTGGGAGCCTTTCTCACCCACACAGCAGCTGCAGGTTCAGTTCAAAAGTTGCTAGGATGGGTTCCTGGTCATTCCCAAGCTTTTTGGAGCTGTGGACTACTGGCATGCCTGAGGATTTGTGGGACATTCTTAGCTCCCTTCCAAACACATCCACCTTTTAGTTGTACAGAGCAGCTGGGGACGTCTTACTTGACCATGCAGACTGTGGTTTGGGCAGTGCTGCTTGGGATGATCCTGTTCGTCCATTCCTGCCCTAAAGTCTTAAGAGCCAGCAATGCCCTGAGATCTTTGTAGTGAGGAGGGAAAGGGGAATGGCTGCCCTGAGCTCAGGAGATGGCAGAAAGCAGAGATGGTGGCTGGAGGGATGGCGCCTGCCTCCAGTGGAGACACCCAGGGGGACCTCAGCCACTGGCCCCAGTGTGGGTGGAAGGCTGGGCTGGTGGTGGCTTCACTCTTCTGTTCTCAGCCTGCCTCTTCTCCACCCCTACCAGAATGAGTGTGCTGCTGTTGGTGTGCCTCTTCCAGGCCTCGGTGATGTGGCGCTTCATCCACTTCCAGCTGCGGCGCTGGCGGGAGTACTGGAACGAGCAGAGCAGTCGGAAGCGAGCCGCTGCCGGCGCCAAGCAGCAAGCCAAGCCGCTCAAGAGGGACTCGGGTGAGTGCCAGGGCTGGCGCGCCATGGGGTGGCACCATGGGAGGCATCAATCCTGTGGTTCAGCATCCCCTCGGACAGGCTGCCGCCCATACAGGTGATGCTGCGGCAGTGCCTCCAGCTCTGTGCTGAGTCCAGGGGGTCCCCAGCAGCTTCGTGCCATGGTGGGGGTTTTCCCCATGTCTATGAGCCAGCCTCAAAATGGTTAAGGTTTTGGCCTGTGCAAGGGACAAAGTTTTCTCTCTCCATCCCCAGGTTACCATGAAAATGGAGTGGTGAAAGCAGAGAACGGCACCTCGCCGCGAACCAAGAAGCTGAAATCACCGTAGAAGCAAAGGCTTGTCTCCTGGGGAGGAGGGCGAGATACCGGGACTAAGAAGCAGCCCCTCCTCCTGGTCCTCCCGAGCGTCGTCTTGAACAGCTTGGAAACCGGTCATCTTCCCAAGGTGTCTCTCGCTCTCCTCCCTTCCTTTCTTGCTCTCTTGAACCATTTGCAATAAAACCAAAAAGGTCCCTTTCCCCTGCTCCCTTCCCCTCGTAGGAGCCTTTTCCACCCCTCCTGGTTTTGCCTTCCTCTGTTTCATCGTAAATCAGCGTGCAATTTTTTTTCTTTTCTATTTTAGTGTTTGGTTATTTTGGGTTATTGTTACAAATACATCGTAGATGGTTCCAAATAATCCTTTTTTCCTTCTACAGCATGTTCCTCCCTTCTCTCCGTGGTGCTTCCCTGAGCCCCGGGGTCAGGGCCACGGCAGCTTGAAGGCACCACGTGTCTGTTACGGGAACAGGCTCCAGGGGGATTGCGCTGGGGCTCTGTGACCCTGAGGCTCAGGGGTGCTCTCGGGCAAGGGTTGTTGCCTCCCCTGGGGCACATCTGGCCAGTGCTTGCCAAGTGTCACAGGATGGTGATGCTGCAAATAGAGACCAGGGTCCAAGAGAGGAACCTCAACCATGGCTCGTCTCATGGTGGACCTCTGATTAAGTGGGGTTTTTCTGACCCTTGGTTTTGAGCTAATTTTGGAGAGCTGGGCAGCAGAGAAGGGAGAGAATTTCCCTCTTCATATAGGACCCACGTCCTAGCCTTTGCTTGCCCCGGCTCTTCTGGTACAGCTGGGTCCCTCTTACCCTCTTGGCTGCGGGAGGTGAGCTGCCCCATAGCTGTTGTGGACCTCCCAGCCCCAAAGAGCTGGGCTTGGGGCTCCGCAGCTCACAGTGCCTTGTCCTGGGACAGTGGCAGCATCCTCAGGTCCATGTGAAACCTTGAGTCCTGCCCCGCTCTGGGTGCTGACCTGGCTCCCATCAGCCCAGGCCCTTTGCCAGCTTGTTTGTGCCTCGTGGACCTGGTGTTCTCATGGCTTGTGACCACGTCCCGATGGCAAACTGGCTGCTGCAAAGGCTTTTGCGTCAATGGGACTGTGCTCCTCATGCTGTCGCCTTAGCCTTCCTCGTCCCTACCGTACCAGTCCAGCCGTGCCATCGGCAGCCACCAGCTTCACTCTTTGTTTCCAAAGGATACAGAGCTTGTATCCACCCAAGGTGCTATCAAATGCAGGGTTTCTTCCAAAAAACCTAGCCCCTTCATCCCTTTCTGAGCTGTGAACAAGATGACAGGGAAGGGGAAGGAAGCCGGGGCTGCGAGGAGCAGCTTGCATATTAGGAAAAGCCTGACCTGTGACGCGTAGCTGCTGGCAGATGGAGTTGTCTCAAATCTACCTCAGAGGCCATCTGTTGCTGCAGACCACTTTCCCCTCTTGCTCCTGCCCGCTGCCGCCTGTACGCGGTGGCAGGAGATTCGTGGGAACCCCAGATCCCACCAGCGCAGTCCCCTGCCGCCTCTTTGCTGGGGAGCAGCATCTCCTGCCCAGGGTTTTGTGGGTCAGTGCCAGCTCGCTGAGCTTCTTTGGGGTGCCACGCACCAGTCTAGATTTGGTAGGCACGCAGTAGATTGGCACCTCTCACCCCACAGCTCTCCTCCAGGGCAGTTTCTGTAGTTGGGCTTTGCTGTTGGTGCCTCTTGTGCAGCGAAGCCGGCTATAGCTTTCGTTCTCCTTCGCCATGGCAGGAGCAGGCAAGTGGTGTTCTCCCTTGGCTGGGCGAGAAGAGGGGGCGCAGGGTTCCAGGGAGGTCGGATGCTCTTCGATATGCAAGCCAGCATTGAAGTCCACCTTCCTTGCGGGTGAGGGAAGCACGTGGTCCTTAGTGTGCCTCTTGCTCAGCCCTTCGGGCAGCTGAACTCTGGCTCTTTCCGAGTGCAATTCTTGCTTGAGGCTGGCACAGTCGTCTTTCGCATCATTTGTGTTTTGAGGAACGGGTGACAGTCAATTTTTTTGCCCCTCTTTGAGTTGGGTCAGGTTTTCTACTTTCTGTCGGTGTCCTTTCTTCCTTCCTCCCCCTCTCCTTGTTGAGCCCCAGCTAACGCTGGGCACCCAAGGGAGAAAATGTGCAGGGATGTGAGGACAGTTGGTCAATTCTACTTGTTCCTCCATCCCCATGAGTCCCAAACGAGAGATGTCAGCAGGACTCCAGGAGAGGGATCCCCCCTTTTTTTTCAGGGGAACTGAGGAAGGAGACTTTGGAGCAGAACCTTTGGTGGTATCTTCCATTGCTCCCCATCGCCCTTGCCGGGTAGATAATACACGTTTTGGCTCAAACAGAGCCTGCAGTGGAATGTGGTGAGAAAGGGGGGAAAAGAGCTTTACGTTAGGGAGGATGTGGAAAAGGTCTAGTGTGAGAGGTTTTTCCTTTCTGCTGCCTCTTCCCGTTCCCAGTCATCCGCTGCCACGTGCCCTCCGAGAGCGACTGCTGGCCGGCATCTCTGCCGAGCCTCAGCCGGTCCTTCCGGCAAAGCCGGTGCCTCGCAGCCACCGAGGTATTGACTCTGTTAACAGGTGACACATATAGTCCCCCCCCCAAAAAAAACCCTGGCTGCTGAATGATTCCTCCTCCTGCCTGCTTCGCTTCAGGCAGCTTTTCCACTTGCACAATCCCGCATCTTCATAAAGTAGCTGATTAGGCTTTGTATCCCAAGTGCCTTATGTTGCCATGTAGTTTCTCGTACGCTTGATCTGTGTACTATATCAGTAGCTGAACGCCCTCCCTCTTTACAACGTATGTACAACATATGCTACATTTATGTGGGTTTTTTGTTTTCTTTTTTGATAGAGCTACCAGTAAAAGGGACGGTTTGTTTTGGAAGCATTTCCATGTGTTCTTTCTTTTTTTTAATTTTTTAACCTATAGATGATGGGGCTTTTTTTTTGCCCTCCTCTATCTTTAGGCCTCAGAAATCCCCATCCTTCTCCTGTCATGCCCAAATGCGGCAGGTTTGGGGTTTTTTTTTGTTTGTTTTTTGTTGAGCTGAGCCTGTGCTGTAAGGCAATATGCGCTGTCATCCCAGAGGTCTGCAATCCACCCTCCATCGGAGGGGCTGCCACGGGCTGCTTCTGTCTCTGTCTTCTAGTGCAAGCACCATCCCTTGGCTGCAAGCCTGCAGCAACTGGTTCTATGTCCATGTCATTTCTCAGCAGACCGAGCCTTCTCTTCAGCCCAAAGAGCCTTTTCTTTCCCAAACGGAGTATTTTCATCGCAAGCCCTTGGTGGTCAGTCTTTCCTTGACCGCTCTGCGTACAAAGATGCCGTCAGTCCGCTTTCTTTGAGTGGATGCTCTTCTGGTGCCCCATCTCGTCAAGCCCTGTGTCTTCTGCCAAAAAGATCCAACCCCAACCCAGAAGCTTTCGTCCACCACAGTGCAGCAAGTTAGAGACTAGGTAAAACTGCAAGTCCTTACTTTCAGTGTAACACTGTTGCTTGCACCCTTCCTTGTGGGCTTGAGGCTGCTTTTGTAGTCTCTGTCCATTATCCAACCTAAGAAGGTCAGGGACTGAGTAGTCTGTGAGTTTTGGTGTGAAGCATAGTGTTTTCCTGCCCTTGCCTAGAAGAGCTGTGAAATACCAGCAGTAGTTCTCTCTTTTTGTCTTAGATAGTTGGGGAATGGGCTTGGGAAGAGAAAGGGGCAGAGGAAGAACAGATGTAGCATTTCACATATAATTTTTGAGCGACTCTTATGTTATGGGGCATTACAGTTGCAGTTGTTTGTTGTTGTTTATTTTTTTTCTTGTTGTTTGTTTAGGATTCTTTCTTCTTACTCATCGTGTTTGGGTTAGTAGCCAAGAAGACAAGTTCCAGTTCCCCTGTAGGTCCCCTTACTTTTCATTCACCGTTTTCAAATGTATTTTTGGTAGGCTTCCTGGTTGGAGGGAAGAATGACTACTCTAGGATGCCTCCCCCTTGCCTCCAAGTGATTCTTGAAGCCTGTAGATACCCTGCAGGGCATGGGGGTTTACAGCAGCCTCCGTCTCTTGCCTTAGATGAAGTCTTGCTAGATGGACCCCGACTTGCGTCAACAGTAGGTGGAGATTATGGGGTTTGATTTACAGCCTTCTGGTAAACTTCAGGAGTGTGTAATAGATGGTTTGGCAGGCTTCATCCTCAAGCTGTGAAGTATGTTACTTCGCCTTGGGGCTGCACGTGGGGTTTTGCTGGCAGCGGGGAAGAATGGCTGTTGTAAAAGCCGGGCGGAGGCACGTAGTTTTTCTTGGAATACGTCGAACTCGAAGGACCAAACCTCAGCAAAGGAACTTGAGGAAAATTTCTGTTCTTCCATATTTATACTTTAGTGCAAATTTCCGAATTTTGGAGGGGGTGGGGGGAAGTAACAGTCTCTGATATTTTATCCTGTTTGTTTCATTCTTCCTGTCACTTCAATTTTTGTACGGATTTTGTTTGTTGTTGTTCGTTGTTCGATGACTTTTGTGATAAACTCGACAAAAGTATTTTTCTGAAATAAATAAATAAAAGGCATAGATTCTTCCATTGCTGCTGTCCGCTGATGCTTTATCACTCTGCTAAGCTTTATGCATTTCCAGAGCAGGCTGCAATGGGTCGTATTTGGCTTTCTCTTGCCGTACCAGACTAGTCCATTCCCTTTGGTGCAGCCTCTCATGTCCTCGTATTCCCCACAGCTGGGGTTCATCTTCTCGCATTTCCCATGTCTGCAGCACGGGCAGCTGCTTCTGAGTTAGTTATGTGTGGCTGCCTTCATCGTTGGGAGGGGAGGATAAGGGCATTTGTAGGATATGATTTATCTGATGTGGTTTAGATGCATACTTTATGGTGAGCTAAATTGTATACTTTCTGCAGCTGGCCCCAGGCATGCTACATGATTTGGCTGAGTATTAGGTTACAGTTTCGTAGCATGTGCAGAAAACAGTTTCTGACTTTCTTTTCTGCAGCCTGCAGCTCCAGTAATTTCATCTCTTAAGTTCTTGGTTTCTGGAAAAGCTGATTGAGGTGGCCTTTAGAAGTAAACCTTTGTCAGCTGCTGCTTGGAAGGCACCTCGTGCAATGCCGAGCCATGCTCTGAAATGCGAGGTGGACCAGAGAGTGCTGTAGTGATTCTCGGTCGGAGCAAGCAGCAGCACGAAACGGGCCCAGAAGGGAAGAGCAGTGACCTTTCCAAACAGGCAGGAGGGAGCTGTCATGTGGAGACTCTCAGCTGTCTGCGGGGAGGTGGGAATCCACAGCGCAAAAGCTGATTTAAATCAGCATTTTGTTCCAAAAAGCTTTGTTCTCTGCTGTGTGTGCACGGTGGCTGCCTTTCATGTGTTCTCCATGGCCATACCTGGCAGGTGAGAAGGTCCCTGCCACGTTTACCTTCATGCAGAGACGAGCAGTGTAACTCGAAGCGGAGCACAAGTGTCACAACTCTACTGCTACGCCGATTGCTAGTTTTCCCTTTTCATTGGACCTGTCTGGTAAGGTGACAGGTTGCATAAGATGGGTTTAGATAGTATCTCAGCCTTAAAACCACTCTCCCAACCTTTTGATAAAAAATGCAAAGCTGCTGTCAGCAAGTTGTGTACAGTCCCCCACTATCTCCATAGCTATGTGAGAGCTAAACTCACCACTCCCTTTCAAATAAACCCAAAATCAGTTTTGTGTGTTTTTTCCCCCTCACTTTAATCCTTAGGTATTCCAGGCATTGAGGTACTTCTATTTAAAGCAGATTTATTAACACTGTTACAGCAGCCATGCATGACTTGCTTACATTCAGACTAGCAAGCATGAGTTTATCATGGTCCATGGCAGGGCTCTGAGATCTTCTCGCAATGCAGATAACGATTTAAAGTGGCAGTCTTCGCTGCTTGAAGGTAAAAAGCCCCTTTCGACTCTGTAAGAGAAATCTGAAGTGGTTATCACTCCAGGCTGTAGAAGGCTTCAGCTCTAGCGAGCCTCGCTGTACTGCGTGAAAAAGTTGAGAGATCAACAGAAGAACTTGCCTTTGGTCCTCTGAAGTTTTTTCTCCTGCGAGTTTCATTTCAATATCCAGCAGTTGTGAGGTTGAGTTTGGGCAGGGAGAGGTTAGGGAAGGAAAAAAGAAGTGAACAAAGTGAGGGTGAAATCAGCTGGCTCTGGGTGAGGAGGGGAGGGAGAAAGCGAGTGAAGCAAAGGTGAAGACTAGAGCATCCTTTTTGAGGTTCAATGTCTTAAAGCCAACTCAGCTAAGAATTTTATTGCTGGTCTTGTTCTTCAATTTCTGGGTGAAGATCACAAGGGGAAGGCTCTAAGGAAGTCATGGTAGTTTATCTTGTCTTCTCCACAAGAACAGAGGTCAATCAGCTGGGGGAAAAAAAAACAACAAACAAACACCATAAAGAGCTGGAAGAAGCTACAAATATTTTTTTTTAGGGGAAAGTGCCCAGAAGTACTCCTTGTGTGACAGAGCAGAAGATCTGATTCCCCTGTGTGGAAGAGCCTACCACCTCAGTAGTCCTGAATCACAGGTAAGCTTGAATGCTTATAGGTGACACTAATCTATGCAAGCAGAAGAATTAAAGTGTTTGAGTTTAATCCTGATTGCCTTCTGAGTATCACCACACAAAAAAATAAAGCATGGCCACAGACTGACATATGCCACAGGAAATCTTTCAGAGGCCTCACAGAAATCCCTTCCAAAAGTGGGGTGGGGGCAGCATATCTGAACAGTTACTGTTCAGTGGTGTCGCTTTGGTGCGTGCACATGGCATAAAGTGGAGGCAGAGATAATCGAGCTCAGCGACAGCCATGCTAATGAGCCAGCTCTGGTATCCGTGCCTGACCCTGCATTGTGTTACAGAGCTATAGCCTTTGTATGCTTAAGGGGAAGAAAGAGGGTTTTTGTTTCTTTAATTGCATAACTAATCTCCTTCTGACACCCAGGGAGATGGAAAAGGTCTAATATCACAGTTCCTTGAAAGGATTCTTCTTCCCCTTGTCGCCTGGAGACAGATTGACTAGGGTTGCTCTTGTGTGACTGACAGCTGTGCTCCTCTCCAATCCAGACAGTAGTTAACTATCATCTGCCATATGTTTAATTTATGGCACCGCCACACTTCTGAGGGCTCTGAGCACACTATTATTAAGATTTCAAGAGAGAAGAGGGATGCCTTTAGTGATTAGGTCCTAGATGAGGATTCAAACACAGGGAGGTTCAGCCTCAGTCGTCACAGGATCCCCACATGCTCTTGGGCACGTCACTTCATCTCCCATTCTCCGAGTGGGAGCAGGAAGGACTGTCACCACATTGTAAATTCCTCAGGGCAGAGTGGTCCCCGATGAACTCCAGTACAGCATAAGCCCTGGGTGCTGGTTAAAGGCCTTTTTTCAGTGCACATTCAGAGACATAAATACCCTGCCTGCGCACCTTTCTAACCACAGCTGTGATGCTCACAGTTGGCTGGTTTAGAAAATGGGTTTTTTTTAGCAAAGGAAATACTCCCTCTGGTTTCTAGACTCTCTGAGTCTGCCTTTATTGGCCACTAATCTACTGCATACCACATTATGCTAAGAACATATCCTTGCCAGGCATGTTCCTGAAAGGATTCTCCATCCCCACGATATAAGTTTTTCTCTTCAGTTTCCCCTCACATTTTCTGCTACGCAACCTGTGATCTCCACGTGCTCATAGTGCCCAGCAAGCCTACGTTTTAGTTATGTTAACCAAGTGCTTATGATTCTAATTTCTTTTTTTTTAATTCTTTTTTTGGTACAATACTTAGTTCTCAAATCTTCAGTTCAGTTGCTGTTAAATCCAGAATGCATCTAAGCTTTCCTAAGGCTGATTCCCTGAGCACCTCAGTGTCATCTCGACTCAAGCCCAGGTGTGCTTAAGTCATGACAGACACCCAGTAGCTCTGCAGTAGCCTGTGCCTGATCTCTATCGTGATATACAACCTCTTCTTCTCATCTCTGAGACCTGGGCCAGCAGGCATTTTCAGGCTCCACGTAACAGTGCAGCCAAACACCCATCTGTTCATTTGGGGGACAACCTGGGTAACGCGTCTTTCCTTTACAGCAGTTATCATCTCCTCCTTTAAGACACAGGCTCGGTCCAACAGCTCAGAGGCCTTTCTGAACATGGTCTCTCTTGCCCTTTTTTTGAAGCTGTTCCCCTTCGTAGGGTAGAGCAGCTTTTGTTCTCGCCTGGCTAGGGTTGGCTTGTAGAAGAGCTCTTTTGGAAGAGCTACAGGAGAGGAATTCAATATGCACAGCACCCCTTCCTTCTGACCTTGTTAACCAGAAAGGCATTGGTTGGCACCCTCAAGCTGTCACAAAGGGCTAAAAATTTTGCTTTCTCCAAGATGCCAGAGCCATCCTCATCGCACTGAAGAAATGCCTCCCGAATGTCCTTGTTGTTCAAGCACTTATGGAGCTTCAGCTCTTCCTGAACCTGCGCAATTAATTCATCCAGTTCCTGCCTGCTGGTCCCAAGCGTGGGGATGTCACTGTAGAAGAAAGGAAGAATGGAACTTCTTGTAAAAGCTACTTCTGGCAGCCTTACTGTGACACTCGTATGCTGGCTGCCCACCACGGCTGGCCAGACTGTATTTCTGAATAGACAGCGGGCTTCTGTGGGGCTTGGTTTTTATGGCAAGCTCATCTCAGCTTGGACTTGGAGATGAAGCTCAGTCTTCATCTTGGAGCATTGTGTAAACTATTTTCTCTTTGCAGGACATTTCCCCCATGCACCTTTTGTCTGCAAGTGCTCTGGGACAACGACTGTTTCCTTGTGAGCTCCATACAGTCCCAGGAACTGCGTGCGATTCTAATTTCAAGCAGAGCCCCTGAACTACCATGATACTAACTGACTCTAAGTGTCATGTGAAGTAATAGGGTTGTTAACGGGTCACCCAAAATGGGTCCAGACAGCTGAAAAAGAGGATGTGGTTGGTCTGATGGGCTGATAAGCACAGCCAGAGCAAATGAAAAAAAAAAGACTCCACCAACCCTCTGCTGAGCCTGCAACTATCTCGTGGCTCATGCAGATACAACACATACAACAGCAGCATTTGTTAGAGTTAAGTGCTGTCTTTTGGGAAAAGACGACTGTGTCCTTTTAGGTGAAAGTACCTCTGCTGCTGAGCCACAGCTGTCCCACAAGGGTTTTGGGTCAGCAGCAGCCACAACATTGCATTATACACATCTGACCCCTGCTATACGCGTCCAGACACAGGCTGTTGGAGCTGATTAATCAGCTGAGCAGCCATTAGATAGCAGGCTGGAGCCCATGGAGGCTGCTGCAAATGCCCTTAGCTGTCAACCCTGTGTCTTATTTAGCTCCACAACCTTTAAAGCCTACCTGTTGCCAGTCTCCTTTACCACCTGCCGTGGGCGAAAATGATCTCTCAGGGACTGCAGTGTTGCCGCAGGGAAACTCTCCGCATTGCTCTCCATATAATTAAGCACATATTCATCAGCGTCAGTGATAACAAACCTGTGGCCAAACACTGGGGAAGAGGCATTACAGAAAGCAGCGTTACTTGCCTTTCAGCATGGGTAAGTCACTTCATTGTCCAGGAAAGAGCACGGTTTCTTTCTTGTGGCTGGGCTCAGGTTTGAGCGTGCTCTGCTATTTATTTCAGTCCTCGAAGTGAGAATAGTTTCACTGATTCAAAGGGAGTTTTGCTGCAAGAAAAGCAGCTGCTGCGAGCAAAGGCCCTGTGCTTGGACCTATGACGACTCCCCCACTACCACTGGTGTGTTTCTAAATATTTCAGTATTACATTTATTTTCCTTACAAGATAGATTTATGGCCTTTGCTGCTGGTAGTCAGCCGGCAAAGCTTTAACCCTGTGAATCCTGGCCCGTCCCAAAATGTAAACTGAACACATGCTATGGAGAACGTAGCTCTTTTCCTAATTATGTCAGAGGTCCAAACATGACAGTAACAGAATTATATCAATGTACACCAGCTGGTGATCTGGAAACTCAAATGTGATGAGAGCCAGAAGGAACAGATCTCTCAAGGGAAGAAAGGTATATGCACTGTCCGTGCAATAAATGACATATCAGAGCAGGCACTGAAAACCAATGCTCAGAGAGTATTATCAGTTCAGGCTGGATTTTACCTTCAATTGTAGAACCGATGGTGAGGTCAGAGGGCTCATAGTACGTGGCATTCTCTGTTGTAGAGCCTGGTTTGGCAACTCTGGTCTTTCCTAGGTATTTGCCTCCAATGATGCCAGAGTTACGGACTGGGGGTTCATAGATGCTGATCACGTCATTGGAGAGGAAATAAGAGAGGATGAAACGACGCTTTCTGTCCTCAGGGTTTGGTGATTCCTAGAGGAAAGGTAGTGGCTTTGGAAAAGAACGTTTCAACTGGGTTTTTCTCTCCTGGGGTGCTTAAGAGCACCTAGTAACCCACTCATAAGCACCCACAGTTCATAGCTTTTTTTAGAGCTAACTAACCAAAGCGCTTGATGTAGGCCAAAAGCTACAGATATGCTGACATAGTGTAACAAAGCCCCAGACAGTGTTAAGTGTTTGATTTTCAAAGGTTACTTGCTCTAGTCAAGCTAACAGAAGCAGAATCTGGGCTGCAGTGACCAAGTATATTCAGTGTTTCCACAGGCTGAGTAACCCAAGAGAAAGGAATATCCTATATGGAATGATTCATCACGGAGAGAGCCTGCCTGTAAAATTTAGTATTAAATTTATATTTTTCATTATAATGGGTGCCTGAGAGAGTGCCAGCTCTTAGTCACAGGAAGACACTCCCCTGACACACCAGTGAGTTTACTTGCTTAGTTTAAAATTAAGTGGATCTGAACTCGTCAGCTGTGACCTTTAGGAACTCCTGCAAAATAGGGAAAAGAAATCAGCCCTTATTCACCCTGAGTGTTTGGAGAGGGCAGGCACCAGGCAGCGCAGGAAATGCCATTGCTGCTGCTGGACGTGCCAGAGGCTCCTTGCATAAACCAACTGTAAAGCTGGCACAAAGGCCAAGGCCTGAATGCCGTTGTCGTGGGTGGAAAGCACCATCCCCGTGGACGCCCCGGCTCCTGCGCTGACACTCGGCTGCTCTGCTAAAACCTGCACAACCCTTTGCTGGCTGCCATGGCCAAGATGAGCCTGGAGAAGGACAGGTGCTGGGAGCCAGCAGCGGGGAGACAGCAAGCTCACGCTTGTGGCAGCGGTTGAAGGCAGGCAGAGGCACAGTGCCCAGTCGCAATGCTGTTTCAGTTAGGGCCATCTGTCACGTGCTGATGTCAGTGGGAGTTTTTCCATAAATGGCTGTGGTTTTGTAGCATGTCTGTTTTGTACTTTCTGGCCTTGGGTTTGGTTTTTTTTTTTTCCTACCTTTGCGTGCTACTAATTGTCACAGCAAGTACACAATAACCCAGCGACATCCCCTGAGGGGCACTCGTGTTGGCTTGGGGAACTCTCTTTTCTCACCAGCACAGAGGAGAATTAGCTAACAGCCTTCTCTGAGCAGGCTGTTCCTCCCATCTTTTTGACTCAACAACATAAGAGCGCACAATAATATCAAGGAAAGGACTTACCAGGGCCACCTGGTATCGCAGCACCTTGTGGTGATTCTCTAGCATCTTAGTTATATCTTTCCGGGGAGGCTTTGGAAGCAGAGAAAAGCAGTTCTGAAGAGAGTCTTCAAGGACGCCAAAACCATTATAGGGAGGAATTACCTGCATCCAGAGGAGATATCAAGCATAAACAGCTGAAACTAAAAACAAGACAATGTTTGCAAGACAGCTTATCAGAAACCATCTGTTTGGAAAGAAATCTTCTGTCACCAGGTAGCAATACCTGTGACATCCTGCCCAGTAGAGATGCTACTAGCCTGGCCACGTGTTGGGCCCCTTACTTATAGAAAATATTTAAGAGAATTAAGAAAAACTGAAATTCAGAAAGCCAGGTCATTTCTCTGAATAAAGAGACTATGGCTATACTAGTAACTAAACCCTCCAGTGCACAGGAACTCAATCATCTATATGGTTACATGGTTAACCTAATCCCCATCACGTTTAGGGTTTAGGCCTGCTAGCACTCCAAACCCTTCCTAGGCTCAGTTTGGGAGGTAACAAGGGCTGTGATCATTCCCAGCAGGCAGTTTGGACTTGGCAACCCTGTTTTGGAGGGTGAGGGAGAGTTTAGGAGTACGAGTGCAGTCAGACTGCGCCTATTGGCTTCCCAGCCAAAACCAAACCCTGACACTGTTTAATTTTTTAGTATAGGCATGACCAGAGTTCTTTCTATCACTCTTAGCAAGCACTTTGTCCTTTAGAGTATTAGAAACCAACAGTTTCAGAGGACTTTCATTTTAATATCGATTATGACCATTCTTGCCTTGTCTTTTTCAAGTCATTTGCTCTTTTCTTTAAGCTGAACTTGTTTACTATAGGTTCTTATTAAGGTGCACCTATACTTTACTGTAAGAGCTTATACTGACTGATTCGTTGCATCCCTTCCTTTGAAAAATTGTCTGCAGTACCTGTTGAACTTCCTCAAGTGGTTTCTTCTTTATTTCCACTGGCTGGAAGTCTGTGATGCCAAACTTGTCACGATAGAAGTTTCGTGTGAACTCATCACAATCATAGATGAAGAAGGTGCGTCCAAGGAGGGTGGTAGATTTGCCAACAGCAAAATCTTTCGCTGTGTACCACTCAAGTACCTCCTGATCAGAGATCTCCAGAACACAGCTTGGGAAGGTCTCTAAGGACAAGGGAGCAAAAGGAAAAATAAATCAGGTAGATGTTAACATTTCCTAGTGAAAAGGGATACAAGAGCAAGCTGTTGGTACTGCTGTCCTGCTGCTGTTTCCCAAAAGATAAAGAATTTAGTGATCATTTAAAAAACTTTTCTTTGGCTAAAAAAATGATGACACTTGGAGTGCTCTCAGTAAAAATTCTCCAGACTCGGTGTACCTCTGACACATCCACCACCTATGTGTCTACCCACTGAGGCACTTTAGCACAGACAGATTTGCTGGCCAATCTAAACTTACTTTTCTTGTCCACAAAGGTTTTGGGCAAGCGTTGGCGTTTTATCAGTATTGGGAATGGGTCTCGACCATCATTTTTCTTGTAGACTTCCCGAACCTCCACTGTATCATCTGCCAAGTAGTAATGGATGATGTAAGGCCGATTCTCACCAAACATGCTGTTAGTGTCATCCCATGTAGCATAGAAGCGAAGGACCTAGGGTGGAGAAAAAAGAGCCAGAGAAAACAACTATGGATTAGAATTACTAATGCTTCGTCCAAACGTAGTGGGTTGAAAGAGGTTGGGTGGTTGGAGGCATTTCAGCAATCTTCTCTTCCAGGTACAGAAGAACCAAGCCTTTGTACTGTGGGTACTGGGATGAACGGGCTGCTTGTAATGCCACAGAAATAAAACTCTTCACACTGCAATGTTCGAGAGTTCCCCAAGGTACAGCTCCTAAACAGGCAGCCCGATAGCCGTCACAGGCAGAGTTGGCCCAGCACAGACTTGAGTCAGTAAGGCTAAACTGGAAGTTAAGTGGCAGGCATGGCCCAGCTTGCATCCACACAGCAAAACTGTCTGCTCCCCTCAGAACAGGGGGACCATATCCAAAATTGCAACTGGATATGATCCTGACTTGTGCTAACACCTAGCTGATGGCAAGGAATTGTTTGATTGGTAGCTGGCCAGGGACAACATGCAGAACCCAGGTCATGTCCTGGCCCTGTTTTATTTTCTAGCATAGATGTAGTCTATAGGGTTTCTTATATTGTTGCTAGATGAAAAGAAGCTCCAGAGGTGCAGGGAGGAGAGTGTAAGTCAACTGTGTGCACAGGGAAAATTCAGTCAGAGCAAGTGGCAATTGTGTTTGTCAGAAATTGTCCACTCTGGCACCTGGCATCAATGTTTTGGGGGAAGAGAGGAGTGGATGCAGCATACCCATTCATATTAGAACTGCAACTGGCCCTATCTGTTAACTTCCTGAGGCAGCTGGCTTATCTTACTCCAACAGAAGGATCTAGAGCATTGGCTCTGCGATCCAAAGAGAAGATGTTCACAAGGCACAAAGCCCAGTAAAAAGAGAAAAGGGTTTGTTTTTTACAAAAGCCAAGAAAGAAACAAAACTGGAGTCTGTTCAGTGGACCGAGATTTTTTAGAATCGCAAAACTTGGGTTTCAATAACACAAATAGTCTGTAATGCGGGTAATCACTACCAGCTCTCTCACCTGCTTGTCGTAAGTCAGAAACTGTTTGAGTTGGTCGAAATCTGATGGTGTGACGTACTTGCGCACAGGCATCCGACGCAGTTCGGTGTAAGGATCGAAAACCATTTTCTCTGGAGGGTTCACTTCAATTCCTTGGCTCTCCAGGAACACCTAGGAAGGTCATCTAAAATATTAATGCTGCTGTGAGTTCTGAAGGTAAGAGGTAACGAGAGATTACAGATGGGCTGAGATGAGTGTTGACAGAACACTGCAAGTTCATTCCTCACAGACCACCAGGCTGCAGGAGTATTAGTTCTACTGCAATAGCAGGTACAATAGAAGATGACCAAGATGTTTCTGTTTAAATTTTGCTTGCCTTTTAATTACTTAGGGCAGTCTTGTCCTCAACATCCTAACTCAGATTTTACTTAAGCACAGTTTTCCTTGGCCTTAGGGCTTTAGATAGAGGATAACTGTCAGTTGGTCTCTTTCATGTAAATGAAAAAGATTAAATTAGTGCATAACTGCAGATGTAGTCAGTCTGAATTTGCAAGAGACCTAGGGCTTCCCAATGTGTCAGACCATGGAAGTTAGTGTTACCCATATCAGGGCCACCAAGGCCCTTCATCCCATGAGGATATGTGCCAGAGTAGCAGCATCAGTCCATCTTTCAGGAGGAGTACTTTTCCAAAAAAAGAGGACAATCTGTTTATTTATAAGGATATTTTTTGTTTACCTCAGATGCATCAACAAACTCTATGGTATTACTCGTGTACTCACATCAGTCACTCAAAACAACCTCTGAAGTCAATGGACTTCCCTTTTTGGCCTTGGGAAGCGGCCCATGAAAACATTCAGCCCAGGAAGCACCTATGCAAACATCTCCAACAGGCATGTGAGATCACCCTGAAGACTCAAAAGGCAGGTTCACACTTCCAGATTCACTATTTTCTGGTCTGGAGGATGCCAGTTAATGACAGTTACCCATGTAACTCACTTCATGTTTTCCATCAACCAACCAAAATAAACACGAGAACCAGTTCTTCATTTGATGTCAACTGACTTTAACAGTCATCTAGTTCCAGCAGAGCTGGCCCCACATGTTCTCAACAGCCACATATATACCAATATATTACACATGCTTGGGAACAATCCTGGGCATTGAGGCCAACTGGCAAGAAACAGCCTGCATCTAAACTCTCTCAGCCTCCAGGGCAGGTTGGCTGCACGTAACTCACCAATTGGGAATGGTCCCTGGAGCATTCTGACTCCTGAACTGCTCCTGGGAATTACTTGGAAGAATAGTAGTTGACCAAGGCTGAGATTATACTGGAGACAACCTAACAGGTACCATTATACTGGTATTTTTTATTATTTGTTATTGAATTGTTATTATTTCATTTACTGGTACAGAAATAGCCAGAAATAGAAAAGCAGGCAATGAGTAAGCTCTCTTAAAAAGGTCAGTTCTCAACCCACGGATCATGACCGCTCTTCTGGCTTGGCTGTAGATGGGTGCAGAGTTACTGACTGCATTCCCTTCCCCTATTCTTAACAGAGGAGTATGAAGTCAGAAAAGAGTCAGGATCAGTAATTTCCCCCTCACGTATGCCCAATGTTTCATCTGGACTCTAAGCAGTTAAACTTTTGTATACACAGAAATGAACTTAAAGTTTGTATTGTAAGGAGAAGTCCTGAGGACAAAGGGTGGACTCCCAGCAGCCCTGTGGCAAAAATACTGAGCAATTAATATGCCCTCAGCAAATATCATACCTGGCACTCCCCATTGATCTGAAGAGAGAAGTCTTCACAAAAAGCAAAATGAAAGATTCGAGCAACCATATTGTGAAAGCTACAGATGCAGACTACTGGACTCTAACAAGTCTATCCACCTGTAACTGTCAGGATTCTTTGTGTCAGTGTTCTCTGTGAAAGCAACACACCTGTGTGAAGCGGTCACAGTCGACTATGCGGTACGTCCTGCCATACATGGTGATGTTCATGCCCCGATTCAGATCTTTCCAGTGGTAATGATCCCCATGGTCATTCTTGGGCACCCGGTGACGTCTGACAAGTTTGCCTTGAAGAAGACCAGAGTTCTGCACAACAGGCTCTATGACGGACATGCTGTCATCTTCCAAATAGTAATAGATACCCACTTGGCGGATCCGGTAATGCTCTTCTGCGGAGAGAGGAACATCTTCCTGGAAATAGGCATCAAACTTCAAAATCTGCCAAAGGGACAATATCCCAAAGGGAGAAAGAGAGAAACAGTTTGAACACCACGATTAGTCTATTAAGACAAATAATTTACTTGTAATGTGCTTTGGCAGTGCAAATTTACTGGATTGTAACCTATACAATCATCAAAGCCAACTGTAGCCTAATCTGTGACTGATGGCAGAGGCATCATGAGGGCTTTTATCAAGACCTGCCTTTTACAAATTTGGTACTCTTGAGACAGGTGTAAAAACTACAGCTTTTTCCCTACTCCTTCTTGATCCCCCCCTATCTTACCTACTGCCAAGTGCTTGGTTACTGCCAGTAATCTAATTTTCTGACATACATTACTTTCTTTACTATTGTCAGCTTTGCAGATCAATCAGGCCTCGCATACCCAGGTATTTAAGTGGTAATTAAGTGATGATAAAGCCAGCAAGTTCCTACTAGCCAGCAAAAGTGCTTCAAAAGGGATCATGACTCGCTCTGCAGCGACTGCTCTGTCCGTGGCTGCGGCTGCACTCGCCAGCTTGCAGTCTCTGCCACCGGCACATGTAAAATCAAGGGTCAGCTCAGGACTGCTCCGAGCAGACACACAGCCACCTCCCAGCCCGATACCATCACCAAGATACAGCGCAGGAAGCACTAATGGAGCAGCACAGGCTGTAACACGCTCTGGTGACAAACACAAGCATAAATAAAACACAAGCATAAATAGACAGACCACAGTTAAACAGTCTAACAAGGTCCCCATTGCAGACTGTCCATTACAGTTTAAGCTCAGTTACAATCTCAGTATAATTTTGGAAACACAGAAGGCCAGGCTGTGGCTTACAGGGCAATGGTTATAAACTGAAGCTTTTCAGAGTTAATCAAACTTCTTTTCCAACGCCTGCTGGAAATGCTCTAGCGTAACTTGTGGGGAATGTCTTACATCGTTTACGTATGATAATCCTCCTCCCGAGCAAAGAAAGCCTCTTTCAGTCTGGGGTTCAGCTGTCTCTGACTAAGGGCTATGGCATCTGAAAACTGCTGTACGCTGTCCCATGAACCCTGGAGCTGACTGTTTATGTCTCTGAACTTGGCCGGTGATATTCCTGGAATAAGCTGCTTTATACCTTTTTGTCAAAAGCCACGTGTGCTGGAACGAAGCCTGAAGGTGGAGCCTGCTTGGCTTGCCCATAGGTCAGCGTGGGTCTCATGTTAGATAATTCATCTAATTCAGCTTGAGAAAGCTGGTTCACATATAGTCGCTCCCCGCCAATCCCCACTGTTGGCAGCCGAGAAAAGGCAAATCCATTTTTGTAGCCCAGTGTCTGGGACCGATGAAAAGATTTTTTCTGTGGAAGGAAATCCAGCTGTTAAAATACTGCATGCACTTAATAGATACAGCTACTGAAAGCACAGAAAAACAGTATAAGAGTGTAATATCCAGAATGCCCCCCCCCCCAGCATTTTATTATAACCTACTGCAGCAGTTATTTACAATCAGATTTTACACTTAGATCAAGAAGGCTGAAAAAACAGTAAGAGGCTGGGAGGGAGAAAGCATCAGAGTGAACTCAAATCCTAGCACTGGCACAGATTTCCCAAGAGCTTAAATCACTTAATTTCCCTATTGCCACCATTCTCAGTGCCTAGAATGGGGTGACAGTACTTTATCTGCCCTAGTATTTGTCTCACAAACTCTTTGTTCCCTACTCTGTGTTATGGCACTACAGAGCACCATGGGACCTTACTCTGTTATTGCCTTACAGTGCTCCCTTGACTATTACACCTTGTGCACCCTCTGTGTTTTCTGTCACTATTTATTTTGTTAACCCTCTCCTGGGCATGGGCTAAATCAAGGTGTGTCATGATCACAGAACAGCAATTATGAAACCTACCAAAGCACATGAGCTGTTCCACCACCTCTTTCCACAGTCCATGTGAGGGTCACGCAGGCAGTTGGTCCCTTCCAACTGAAATATTCTATTNAAGGGTCACACAGGCAGTTGGACTCGTTGTAGGTCCCTTCCAATTGAAATATTCTATTCTATTCTATTCTATTCTATTCTATTCTATTCTATTCTATTCTATTCTAACCACAGTGTAAGACCCTATAGCAGATAAATGAGAATCCTTATAAGACAAGAAAAATTCCGTCTGTGTGAACACTGTATAATGCTGGCTATAGGATTCACCTGCTACTTTTTTGTTTTGTTGGTTTAACCTTGGTTTTTAGCTTCTTGGAGCCTTTCACCTATCTTTGCCATCTGCCTGACACCAGCTACTGAGCCATTCTTCAAGCTAAATAATTATCCAGATGGCAGAGGAAGGTCCCTGCTTTGCTTAAGGACACACAACAAGAACACGTGAGTGAATAGGACCTGATCTCTGTCAGCCCAGTCCTGTTCTTCACTACTGAAGATCAGGATCAGACTTGAGTGACACCGAGCTACTCGACTTGCTGTAGAGGCCACCACGCCTGGAACCTCACTGGCAACCCTGAAAGCATTTGAAATAACACGTGCCTGGCTGGTCCCACTGGGCTTTCAACGCTCCAGAGAAAGCAGGAGAAATTGTGAGTCCCTGATAATAAAATCCCTGACTTTACCTTGACTTTTGCCAAGTAAAACAGAATTGTACGCATTTCTAGCGCTGAAGGAACAAGCTTCAGCTCCTTTTACAGACCCAGACTTGCAATCAGTCCAACCTCAGGCATATGAACTACTTCTCCACCCCCTCCCTCACCCCTCATGGTTAAGCCTCTAATCTTATTTATACCTCCAAGGCCCCAGCTGAATTTCACATAATTGCCTGTTTTCTCTTTAAACTGGTACTACAGATCTTGCAATGCCATGGACAGAGCAGTTAGGAAAACAGGTTCAGGTGAAAACAAGACAGTTTACTGAAGACACGTTAACAGAACGTCTTATAAACATTAGCCCTGCCACAGAACTGCCATTTCCTTCTGTTAAATAAATACGAAGGGAAACCTGTGGGAAAAATATTCAAGGAAAACCAGGAAGTTTGTCTATAAATTGGGCAATATCGATGTTTGTCAGAAGTGCACAGGCTTTTAAGGGCCCACAGTTGCCTAAAGAAAACACCTCACAAATTCATAAGACTCCCAAAGTTGATAGGCTCTCCCCAGTGAGCATGGATGCCAGATAACACCTCACAGTATCAGGTGACTAATGTAAATTTAAAAGGGAAAACCCAGAATGTAAACTCCTAATCACAGTCGCTGCCAGTTCATATCTGAAGAAATTCCACTGAATTAAGTCCTTCTTTTTGCCAAGTCTATAACGCTTCACACAAACGATGTTCCCCCTCCCAGTGTCTCTGTTCCTCTGTCACATGGGCACTAAACGATGACAATACTGTTCTTATTTGAACACAGAGGTTTTCTTCAACGCTTCTCAGCATTCACTTGGAAAACAACTGTCGCGATGCCCATTTTAGAGACTGGAAAATTGAGGCAAAGTGAGTTGATAGCACTCACTAGGGCTCATCCTGAGGAACACTGCAAACCCATTTCTGGAGTCCAGATCTCCTTAAAACATTACCAAGACTTCAAATTACTCTAAAATAACGATCTGCTCTGCTAAGTCCCGTGGGTGTTTCTTACATACACACAGCGCTGCTGAAGTCAGTAGAAGCATTCACATGACTAAAGCAGGCAGGATTTTACTGATAGAGGAAATACTGCTTTGCTAGGGGCAGAAATTTGCATTGCAGATTTCCAAGATGTTATAAATGATATTGGGGAAATAATATTATTAAGATGAGAATAATTCTCAGATAACCTTTATTACTGCATGATTAAGAGTATTTGTTATGAGTAAATGAATCCACTTCCTGTTGAACAACTCAGTTATCGCTGACTTAGAAAATAGTTTGACTCTTCATGCTGGAAGGCACTGCTAAGACGGCTACTGTGACAATTTATCCTTGGGTCATCCTAATCCACACACAAGCAGAATAAAGAAAAGAGAGGGTCCTATTTAGGAAAAAAGACAAAACTGAGTTCCCACAAAAACATCCTGAATGATCTGGACTGGGTGTACCAAAGCCTGTCATGACACCATCCTTGTCAAGAGCACATCTGTCAAACAGGTACTAGTGACAATACCACCACTGGTCTAAGAAACATGGGACAATGTCGTCCTAAGGGAGCACTAGATCCTTTCAGTGTTGTTAAGATCCTTTAGAGGTTGCTCCCCGCTCCATCTGAGGAGCAATCAAGAGTTACAGAAATTTCTATCACAAGGATATCTAGGAAATACTGTAGTCTCCTCTAGAAATATCAAGAGCACTGCGGTGGCAGGAGATGGAAGGGAAGCTTTCCCCTTTTGGGAGAATAAGCATTTCTATTGGAATACCAAATAAGCATGAAGTTTATGTCCCGGGAAGTTAAGAGGCTCTGTGAGTGATATGGGAAGAGCAAAGTGGGCTGACCTGCAGTGCCACTCATCATCACTCGAGAAGATTTGCCAAAGCATAGACTGGATTGGTAAGAGGTTCTCTCTTCTGTAGAGCACAATCTAGGGGACATATCAGGAAGATATGGAAGTGCTTGTTCTGGAGGTGTCAGTTTTCAGTGGGAATTTCAAGGACAAGGAGTACTGTCCCAAGGTGTATCTCTATTTTTTTTTTGCAATAGGGCATGACCCATGACAAATGTTCACACGCAAGTACACGAGGTTCCTTATCCTGCAATACCAGAACATATTGGGCCCCTGTTCACCTGATGACCGGGCAACTTGGATGTATTGGGAGGGAGCAGGAGGAAGAAAGGGCCTCACTCGGAATACTGAGCCTTATGGAAAAGAAGGAGCCTGTTCTTAAGAATATTAAGCTCCAGGGAAATGTAAGGCATGTCCTGGTCTATCTGCTCCCTACAAAAGTCTTGGAGCATTGCTTCTGAGGGAAGCAGTCAGGGTATTGGTTTCTCAAACTGACATTAGTAGCATTGAGTTGAAGTTGAGCAATGGTGTCAAGACTCAAGATATTAGTTCCCCAGGGAGCAGGAAGGGCAGAGTTGTCAGCTGCTCTGAAACAGTACTGGAGGGAACTCAGGGAGTATCAGTTCTCATCTGTGGTACTACTTCCTCAAGAGGATACTGGAAGGACTTGGTGCTATCAGATCCTCAGTGCGTGGGCCATTGGGAATGGGGAAAAGGTGAGCTTGCTTCCTCATTTAGATATCAATTCAAGTGCAGAGGATAAGGATGACACTACTTCTTCCAAGGAACCTGGGAGAAGCTGAGAGGGTCTCACTTCCTTGGCAGGGTCCTGGAGGCTGTGGTGGTATCAGTTCTGTGGAGGGATACCAGTTATCTGAAGACTATCAGGTTGTCAGGTTCCAGACCATTAGTTCCCTATGGACTATCAAGGGTTTAGTTCTCCAGGTGATACTGAGAGACCATTGGTGGAAATATCAGAACTTTGGAGGAGGGGGCATCAGGAGAGTATTAGTTGCCCAGGAGATTGGTGACTTCAGGGTGTATTTGTCCCTCTAAGGGTGGTGAGTGTGTCCAAGACATACCTGTTTCTCTAGGTGTACAGGGATGGTTTTGAGGATTAATTCTTAGTGGAGGACTGCTTGAGGTTTGGATGGTGTTGGTGGTCCTGGGTATATCAAGTCAATTGAGGGGATATCAGGTGTGTTTAAGGGTCCTGGTTCAAGGCAGTATCAGAATGAGTAGCAGGTTCAGAACACATTCTTTTGGGAAAACCGAGATAGTTCAGAGAAACAGGAGTTTCCCTGGGGGAACTGGCTTTCAAGACTGTAAAGTGAATATGGGGATACTCCTTCCCTTGCGGTACCACATGAACTGGTGGGGGAACTATTGGATGTACTGAGTCTCCATGGGGTGAGCTTGCAGATAGTTCTGCAGTTATAGGGAAAGCTTTTGGGGTCTCAAATGGGGCTGGGGTAACCTGCCTCTCCAAAGCTTTCAGGGGTTATCAGATGGGTGCAAGATGAAATGGGTTCCTTGGGGACAAGATTAAGAGTACCAAGTCTCCTGGAGGGTGGGCTCAGTGATACATGGTCCCCTGGGAACAGACTTTAAATTTCATTGGGAGAACTTAGGAAGTACCAGGTCTGCTGTGGGTGGGGTCAGGGGATACCAGATGTGTTCAGAGTTCAGGTCCCCCAGAAGTGAGTTCAGCAGATATTTGAAGGCTTTGCGAACACCAAGTCCCCTGGGGGAGAGATCAATGGGTATTAGATCTGCTGGGGAGCATCAAGTGAGTTTACAGGGCACCAGGTCCCTTGGGGGTTACTTCATAGGGTATCAAGTCCCCTGAATGGTGTCTGGTGAGCTTTAGGGGTACCAGGTTCTGAGAACAAGGGTTCACAGGACACCAAGTCCGCTCAGGGATATTAGGTGAACTTGGGAGGTACCAGACCTCTTGGGGGAATTAGAGGGTGGTCTGAGGGAATAGGTGGTTCCCTCAGGGTGGGTTCAGGGGGTAACACGTCCCCTGGGGGAATATTAGGTGAGTTTAGGGGTACTAGGTCTCCTGGGGAGTTAGAGGAGGGTCTGAGGGAGTACCAGGTTCCCTGGAGGTGTGTTCAGGTCCCCCGGGGGAAGCCGGACAGGGCGCAACTCACTGACGGGTGCCTGGAGCAGGCGGGGGATGCAGAAGGGGGATTCTCAGGGGGGGACGTGCTAGGCCAGGCCGGGCCGGGCCGCGATTGGGGGTGTCCCGGAAGAATGGGGGCAGGGAGTCCCCGGGAGGACGGCTGCGCTCACCATGGGGTCCCTGAAGGCGCAGCCCGGGAGGAAGGGCAAGCCCGGGCCCGACTCCGAGCTCATGGCGGCGGAGGCGCTCCCTTCCCCGGGCTCCGGCGACGCCGTCTCCACGGCAACCGCGGGGCGGCCCAGTGCGCAGGCGCGGGGAGGGACACGCATGCGCACTGATCCTGGCGGGGCTCCGCGCCTGCGCAGTGAGCGACAGGGAGGCGTTGCCGTGGCAACGGGAGGGCGGGAGCGCGGCCGATGGGGCCTGGCCGAGCCGCGGGGCGGGGGCCGGGGCGGCCGGGCAGGAGCAGGCAGGCTGGGAAAGGGGGGGGGTGAGAATGGCCTCGTCCCCGCAGTGTGGAAAAGAAGCAGTTCTGGGCGCAGTAGAAAGCATTAATCCCGTTTTCTTACGGATTTGAGCGCGCTTCGGCTTGCTCCAACACAGGCCGCCGCCATGTTCCCCCCTACCCCTCACGCCCGGTCGGGGCCTTGCGGCATCCCGCAGCGTAAACTCGGTATCGCCTCTGGCCCTCACCCCCTCGGCACAGCTGGGCTAGTGCTGTTAAAATCTCTTGGCCTCCAAAACGGGTGGTGGCATCCAGGCTGCCTTTGAGGAGTTATACTTGCCCCGTGTGGTGCCCAGGGAGAAGAGTAGCCGTGGAGGGCCATACCTGGAGTGCTCAAAACTTTTTAACAGGAGATGTGATTGTGCTGGTTTATTATTTATATAGTATGTATATCAACTGTGAAATAATGGGGGTTTTAATACGTAGCACTGAAATAGTTCCTCTCTTTTAAGCACAATTTTTACCTCTTTCTGAAGGAACCAGTAAAAAGAAGCAGCGGGGGAGGAGGGGGGACGGGGCATCAAGGAAAAGGTGGTTGTGCCAAAGTCACTCCCAAACATAAAAGATAAAAGAGAGCCGAGTCAATCGCCACAGAGAAGAGACGTTTTTGTATGCCTTTCCCTCGGTCTCTTTATCAACAGTACACAAGATTGGGCAGGCTGCGATTCAAGGGCAGGCAGCAGGATCTGAGAGTTTTGTAAGCAGAAGTCAAGCAGAGAGAAATGCAGCCAGACCGTCTGTCTAAGCGTGGTGTGGGAGAGAGAAGAAAGGCAGCCGGTGGGAGATAAAGAATGAGTCTGATGAGCTTAGAAAGGAAAATAATAGATTGAAGGCCAAGCAGGGCTGAAAGAGCTGGATCTGAAAGACAGCAAGCTGGTAACGTGACTGCTGACTCAGATGCAGGTGCTGGGACCGAAGCGCGCTCTCTGATTTCTCCTGCTGTGATATCCAAGCACCATTTAGCAGGTTTCTTGAACTTAGCAAGGGCCAGAGCCTTCCTCAGAGAAAGAAACTTGCCTCTGTGGGCCATGGGTCATCCTCTAGGAGAGTGACAGCAACTTTTTAACAAGGCTGTGGGGCAGAGTGCCCCTGTGCACAGCTTGCAGTGGGGCAGGAGTGCTGTTGTCCTGCTCTTTGCATGGGTGGGGAACTAGGGCCAGGGGATTTATCCAGGGTCACCAAGCAGGATCTTAGGCTCTGGATACGAGCAGGGACAGGATCAGAAGACTGTGACCCCAGTGCATTCCTCCTGGGTGTTTTAAGGGAGATGGGAATGAAGGAAGATTAAGGAAAGCCATAGCAGAAGCTTGTACTTTCTTAAGAATAGTGACCATAAAGCAGGAGAGAGGAGAAACGCGGAATAAGGATTGAAGTGGAACTCAGGACATGTGGATCCAGCATCATCTTTGACATCAATTCCTGTACAGTCAAGTCTGACTTGTTAAAGTTCAGACAAGCCTTTTTAACCTCCTGCATCTCTACTCTCTTTTCATGAAAGGGAAATGAAGTCTTTATCAAGACTTCTTATCTCTTATCTGTATAAAGGTTATGCATTTTAGAGGAAAGGCTGCTATTATGTGTATATACGCTACTGTAATACGCACCAATAAAAAAGTCTGACCTGTGAATCCTCATGCAAGAAGAGTGGATGTGTCAATATGCCCCATCTGTGGTCTGAGGGATCCAAGGACTGCTTCTAATGGATTTCATAAAAAACACTCACAAGCCCAGGCTTGTTGGCAGTAGGCTGAAATTTGCTCCCCGAGTATCCACACAACTAGTGAAATATTCAGGGATTCAGAGATCACACTGCTCTCCCACACCACTTTCTACACTGCTTTGTCATCATATCCAGCATTTGTCCAAAAAACTGACAGACACCCTGATGAAGCAATACAAGCTGGGATTTCTTCCTTTCTTGCACCCCATCTATTGGCCCCCAAGGTCCAAATATTTGATACAGGTGTGTTAGAAAGGATACTGCTAAGGAATTAATTTAGTGCTCTTCACAGCAAAAGGAACTGTTTTGGATTGAGAGTAGGTCTTAACCTTCACCCAGAACAAAGCAAAGAACTACAGGATAAAGGATAAGGCATCACTGGGATCAGCTGGAGAATTTAAGACACAGCAGGTAGCTTGATGCCTTAAACTTCATGCATGTTTGGTTCTTTTTTTCCAGGGCTGGTAAGGCTCCACTTCTCTCTCTGAAGTCAACACGAGCAGCAGGCAACACTGGGAAGTATGCTTTCCCGGACCTAGTCCCTGAGACCACCTTCAACAGCTGCTTAACAGAACAAAGAAGGAAACATCTCACTTAGAGCTGTTTGGTAATGCTCTGCCTCTCAGCCCACATTATCTGTGAGCTGCAAGGATAAGACCAGATAAAGGTTGCCATTGGGTAAAAGAAACCTTCTGAGGCAACTCACTGCTGCAATATTTGGTGCTTGAAGTAAAAATCGTTACCTTCTCTCACATTCTCTCCTCTGTGGCTGGTGACACACAAAATGACCGAAACAAGATGCCTCGTTCCTCTGACTTGGAAGCTCTTTTACTTTTTGCATTTGGCTTCAAGTGCTTTGGATAGGCCAGTTCCCTCTTTTGCTAGTAACCATTTGTGGCTTTTCACGTATCAAGGATGTGTGTGTGTGATATCAGATAACACATAGTAAACATGTTCCCTAAAACACTATCACCAAACAGTTTCTTCTCAGCATGCCACAAGTCTCTATTTTTATTTCTAGTTAAAAAAAATAAACAGCCCTGTTTTTCTGCTTTGGTATTTTCTCCCATTCCTCTCCAGTTTTAACTTCATGGAAACTTAAAAAACTTTGGCCTAACTCGTCTGGTGGAATCCCTGTGACTTACGCAGGGGGTGAGATGTTTGCAAAGCACATCCCTCGCTCAGAAACGCATCTCTCTGCAGAGCTGGCTGCGTGCCTGCTTGAATGGGAGCATTTTTTCCTAAGCCTGGCTGGAGAGCTAGCGCTGAAGGCTCTGCTTTCGTGGCACTGGAGGCCTCTCTGCGGCCACAGATGAAGACATCTCGCCCTCTGGTGGGTAAAAACACAACAGTGTGGAAGCCTCGGTCTGCTTATTAAGATGTAATAATTAAAATTAGTACTGTGGTGGTAATAGAAGGAAAACCAGCAGATTTTTTAGAGGACTGAAATTCACACTAAGCGTATATCCTAGGGGACGGGGTATGTACATGATTGCACATGATCCTCCTGGTAAAGAGGGTTTTAAACTAAACTGGAGAGGAACAACATAGCAAGGCATAAGCAATCCAGGAGGTGCTTTGCTGGACATCATACCTACCAACAAGGGCTTACTGGAGATGTGAAGGTCAAAGGCAGCCTTGGCTGCAGTGACCATGCGATGGTGGAGTTCAGGATCCCAAGGGGAGGGAGGAGGGTAAAAAGCTCACAACTTTGGACTTCAGGAGAGCAGACTTTGGCCTCTTCAAAGACCTCCACCTCCTTGGTAGAGTCCCATGGGATAAGGCTTACAGAGAAACAGGGCCCTAGAAAGCTGGCTGATACTCAAGGATCACCTCCTCCAAGCTCAAGAGTGGTTCATCCCAATGATCAGGAAGTTAGGCAAAAATGCCAGGAGGCCTGCATAGATGGACAAGGAGCTCCTGGCAAAATTCAAACACAGAAGAAGCATACAGAGGGTGAAAGCAAGGACACGGATAGGGAGGAATACAGAGACATTATCTGAGTGTGCAGGGATGAGGTTAGGAAAGTCAAAGCCCAAGGAGAATTGAATCTGGCCAGGGATGTCAAAGACAACAAGAAGGGCTTCTATAGGTACATAGGTGACAAAACTAGGGAAAATGTGGGCCTATTGGTCAGCAAGATGTGGGAGCTGTTTGCACAGAACATGGAAAAGGCTGAGGTACTGAATGCTTTCTTCCCCTCAGTCTTTATGAACAAGACTAACCTTCAGGAATCCCAGGTCCCTGAGACCAGAGGGAAAGGCTGGAGCAAGGAAGATGTACCCTTGGTGGAAGAGGATCAGGTCAAGGAATATTTAAGCATGGGGTGCACCCACGAGTGCTGAAGGAACGAGCTGATGTCACTGCAAAGCCACTGCCAATGATCTGAATGGTCATGGCAACTGGGAGAAGTGCCTGAGGACTGAAAGAGAGCAAATGTCACTGCTGTCTTAAAAAAAGGGAAGAAGGAAGATCCCCAGCCAATCAGCTTCACCTTGATCCCTGGGAAGGTGATGAAGCAGCTAATTGTGGGAACCATTTCCAGGCATATGGAGGACAAGAAAGTCATCAGGAGTAGTCAGCGTGGCTTCACAAAGGGGAAGGCACGCTTGACCACCTTGATAACCTTTTATGATAAAATGATTGGCTTGGTAGATGAGGGGATGGGATATTGTCTACCTTGACTTCAGTAAGGCTTTTGACACTGTCTCCCTCAAGATCCTCACAGACAAGCTGTTGATGTATGGGCTGGATGAGCAGGCAGTGAGGTGGATTAAAAACTGACTGTGGGCCACCTGGCTGGAAAGAAGCTTTGCAGAAAAGGCCCTGAGGGTCCTGATGGACACCAGGTTGCATATAAGCCAACAATGGGCCCTTGCAGCAAAGAAGGTGAATGGTATCCTGGGCCGCGTTAGACAAAGTATTGACAGCAGGTCAAGGGAGGTGATCGACAAGAAGCTCAACATGAGCCAGCAATGTGCGATAGCNGCTGGGATTCCCAGTCCAAGAGACATGGGCATACTGGAGAGAGCCCAATGAAATGCCATGGAGATGACTGGAGCATCTCTCCTATGAGGAAAGACTGAGAGCTGGAACTGTTTTGCCTGGAGAAGAGAAGGCTCAGGAGGGATTTCATCAATATATATAAGTACCTGAAAGGAAGAGTGCAAAGAGGATGGAGCCAGGCTCTTTTCAGTGGTGCCCAGTGCCAGCACCAGAGGCTGTGGGCACACACTGAAACACAGGAGGTTCCCTCTGAACATCAGGAAACACTTTTTTACTGTGAGGGCGACCAAGCACTGGCACAGGTTGCCCAGGGACATTGTGGAGTCTCCATCCTTGGAGATACTCCAAAGCCCTCTGGACATGGTCCTGGGCAACCGGCTTTCAGTGGCCTTACTTGAGCAGGGGGCTGGACCAGACGACCTCCAGAGGTCCTCTCCAACCACAACCATTCTGCAATTCTACACAGCTATCAGCAAAAGAACAGAAACTCTGGCCTTATTTCATGTAGGCTCGTGTCTAACTGATTGATATCCTGCTGTCCACCAACGGTTGTGTCTCTTTGGGTTAATTTTAAGTACACACTCAAATGATTTGCTTGAACAGGCACCTCTATTCACAACTTGGCTACTGAAGCTGCAATGTTTTGGGCAAGGCCACCAAATCACTATATACTCACTTTTGATAGAAATTAAGGAAAACTGGACACCCAAATACTTTTAGGGAGGATAAACTTAAATCCCTCTGATCAGTGTCAGGGCAGCCATTCTGCACCTCCCTTGTGAAAAGGGAATGAAAATCAGTTACTGTGAAACCTGGAAAGTACTTTGAGATGCACAGACAAACCCACACCCTGTTGTTCATTGTTATAATTATTATCCACTCTAATATATCCACTCTGTAATTATTATCCATTTTTATTCCTAATGACTCATAGCCTTCTGTAGTTGTGCATTTGGGAATTTCACACCACACCAATCGTTTTGCTTTTACAGATTTCTTTTTTTTTTTTCACTAAGGTTTTTAAATAGTGATCAGTACAGTACAAAGCTTAAAATATTGTCAATGTTTTCAACAATACAAAGTCAGCAGATAGGAGTTGGGAAGGGGATGGTTAACATGTAACACTCATACCCTTCCCTGTTTCCCAGGGAAAAAAATACAAACTCTTTTGTACTTCTGTTTAGTAACAAACAGTGCTTAAAAATCATCTTGTCAGTAAAAGATGTAAATTGCAAGGCACGTGAGGAACCCATCCTTGCTTTGTTACACAAATCATTAGGCATTAAATACAAGTTTAAGGCACCTCTCTCAATCCTCCTCTTCTGCTCCGTACACCAAGCAAATCCTGTCAGTGGGTATCAGCTATTAAGAGCAACCATTGACCAGCTGGTCGGCTGCCTGTGAGCCTCAGGTTCCTTCAGGATGAATCCCAAAAAAGGAATAGTATAAGGCACATTGGGATGAATTCTCAGTTGTACTGTGCAGATCCAGGCTGCAAGATCTGTAAAAAATATAATCTCAGGACTAGAGATTCCTGGGGGAGATGGTTAGAACCTCAGTCCCTTCAGGATCTCAAATACGCTCAACTTTTGGTGGTCAGCTCTTCACAAGACCCTGCCAAGCCCTGTCTCCTTAGAGGAATGCCAGGATGGAACGAGGCATGCTCCAAGCAGTGAACCTGAGGAGAAGGCCCTGAGAGGCTCTCAGACAAGCTGAGCATTTATCACAGCAGCACTTTTACCCTCTCTGGACCCAGCCCTGGTCTCCCCTAGATCAACGGCAGGGCTTTCGGGAGGGCATCGGCAGCCAATTTCCAGTCCCGGTCTGGTGGAGGTACAGCAGACTTCACGGCATGTGGAGTCTGCCCAGGTAGGCAGCCAGGTACATAAGGCACAAGGATGAAGTTTGGGGATGAGGGGAAGAAATAAACTGGTTGGAGGAAGAGGAGGAGGATGGAGACAGGGATAAAGAAAGCTCCAGTGTTGGTGAGCCCCTCCTGACACGAGGGTGCATCCTCACAGCAGCAGTGATCTGTATTGAAATTCCCTGCTAAATCAACCCATCATAGTAACCAGGAGGTCAGCTCCAGGTCTGAGCGCAGGGCCACATGGGGACGTTGAGTGGCTTCACCTGAGGGGTAACATGAGAATATGTAAAAACACCACCACTGTCACACAATTGCTCCAGAAGAAGTTTCACTTCTGCCGGACCAGGGAGGAGAAGACATATGACCAGAAATACCTCGGAAGAACCACGTGGGCACCTCCTCTCCCTGTCCCTGAACTAGATGGCATTACTGTACTCGTCCTCCTTTGACAAAGGCAGGACATGTCATCTATTTTCAAACCCTCGGAGAAGGAAATACTTGGGTGACCTCTTCCTTTGGTACCAGTGTAACTCCAGGCAGAAGCAGAACGGGGTTTGCTATTAGCAGCAGTTCCTCCTCCCTCTCAGTTTTATCCCAGAAAGGAGCTCTGGACCAGCCTGATTCACTCCCCTTCCTGCACAGGAGCCCACTGCTACCACCCAGCCAGATTCACACTCAGTGCCTTATTCCGCTTTACCTACCACAAAAGCAAGGCAAATTAGGCTGTGAGAATAAGCACTGCTCCCACTGGAAGTCTTTCCCCAAACTGGGAGGAGACCCACAAGCAAAGCCACAAGAGACCATGGAGGGAGCAGTCCATCGGTGCAGCTAAGCTACTTGAACCACCAGCTGCTGTGCAAGGAGGAACTGCTGCTGGCCTCTGCTCTGGCCCTTCCCTGTGGGCAGCAGCGTTGTCCAAGCTGGCTGAAAGTTAAAACCAGCAGAAAATTACTGACATTTTTTTCAGTAGGATTGGTTTTCCGCTGGTCCATCTCCCGGCACTGGCTCGCTCTCTGGTGAGAAGAGCTTCTGTACAAGGGAAGGGAAATGACAAGGTGTAAGTGGGACCTCCCCTGAGGCAAATTTGCTGTTAGGTCAGCACGACTGTGCCATCAAAATACACTGTAGGAAACGAAGTAATTAATTTCTAAGCTGGACTGGATGTAAACCAGGAGGCCTAGAGTGATGAGAAAGGGTGGACTAAATGACCTCCTGAAGGCTTTCCTATGATTTCTTCTCCTGTAATCAAAACTTACTTCCCTCTCCCTTTGTATTTAGTCAACAGGGCCACGAGTTTCAAATTTATCCACAAAACACAGGACGCAGCAAAGCACCTATTAATAGATCTGTTTTCAGAGACGCTGTTGTCTGGCCCACGTTGCTCCTCCAGCAGCGTAGCGCTGTTTCCTTCAGGCTAATCTTGACCCAACTAGGAGGCTCTGCAGATTCAAAAGCCAAAGGCCAATCCTTTCTGGCTGATAAACCGTGCACACACACACATACACAAACACACACACACATATCAATAGTTTAAAAAACAGATCAAGTGCAGAAATCAGTGCTTGCCATGACAAATCGTATCTCCAACCCTAAGCTCTGCCTGCTCAGAACCCGCAATCACAATTCATTTGCCTGCCCATGGGTTCAGTGAGACAAATCTGTGGCTGGAATAGATCCCATGGCTTCCTTGCTTTCAGCAAAGATTTATACCTCCTAGGAATTGGCCGGATGTCAAGGCATTTGAGGTTTCAAGTCTTGCACAGTGTATAGCTGGGAGGAGCCGTGCCAGGATTTACTACGGAAAGCAAGCAGCAAAGAGAAGGTGTCTAGGCTGCATGGGACCATATCTCTGCATTAGCTCTGAGCATCCTGTCCTGCAAGTGCTACCAACTTCAGTGCAACAGTGTGGCTCCATATCTGATATTTCCCCCATGAAAGCACAGAAGAGACTCATCTAGTGGGGGACACAGTAAACCAACCCTTTTTGTGCCTTGGACAGGACTGACCCATGGACATTAAGTGTCCCTGATGACTATCTTTGCTACTTCACCAAGTCTCGAGGACAAACCCATCCCAAGGTTGCATAGGACTCTAATGCTGTCACCCTCCTCCTGCCTTTTGCTCTTCTACCTTCATCTAGTGCTGATAAAAACGTGACAGATTCACAACCCCATCAGTCAGAGAAAAGCAACCGTGCGGCTTCAAGGTCAGCTTTCCCACAAGGCCCACCAAGGACTGCTTGGTGTCCTGAAAAGCACTGTTAAGAGGGGAATAAAAACTATTTCACTTTCATACGCTTTTGGCCATGACCACTGTAGGGCTGTTGGAGACCCAGGGCCCAGAGTCTTTGCCGTATCAGACCGGTCACATACAAGTTATTCTACAGTACATGGACAGCATTGGTGGCAGTCAGACTCCCTAGACAGATGATACAGTCAGTATATGCAGGAATGCATGAACCTGTCACACAAGGAGCCAAAATGATGCACCCAGCATCAAAAGCATGTCCGCTCCTGGGGCCAGCGCCCTGAGTGCTGATGGCCTCAGGGGTACTCAACCTCTGCCACTGCTAGCGAGGAAGGCTCAAAACCATCTCCAACCTGACCCAGACCCAGCTCCTCAAAGGCAATTAGGCACTTAAAATGGAAATGAGGAGCCTTTGAAGACCTGTCTTGTAGGCTACCAAACAGCATCGCCACTAGCTCAGGTCAAATTCAAACTGCTGAGAAAGACCCCATCTCCTGTTAGTTCTCTTTGGGCCAGTCTGACTCCTTGGTTTTGATGAGCAGCTCCACTGCAGATGGTGCAGCCACACAGACAGAAAAGATGGAGCTGACCTAACATCTTCACCTGCGCTGGACCCACACCAGTCACTGGCAGACACAGGACTCGGGTTCAGACCCAGTTCGTCCTAGAGGACCCCAGGTCAGGCCTAAGTCTCCAAACATGCTTTGCTAAAGCCACCCCAGCAACCTGGCATTAAGATACTTGACAAGGGGACCATAGAGAGAACCAGGGTTAGCCCAGCTGGAGCAGGAACAGGATTATACCAGCCACTGTGCCACACACACCCTGGCAGCTGAACCCCACAAATGCAGGCTCCTCCTGAACCCTTGCTACTGCCTTTGATAGTAACGGGTTTCCCACTGATAGCAGAGATGGCAAAACCCAGAGAGGTCATCCCATCCGGCTGTGGTCCTCACGGCACGTTCTCCACTGCGTTGTGAGCCCTGGCAGACCCTTCTACAGCCTCACAGCCTTCAGGCTGCCCTCCCCGACGTTCAGCAAGATATCACCCACAGGTTTACCAGAATGAACAAGAAACCTCTGCCTATTCCAGCATCCTTGGTTAAATGAATTGTTCTGGCTTAAAACACCCCATGTCCCCCAGGATGGCAAAAGGCACTCCCTGCTGTGAAAATGCATCCAGCATGAAGTCTCCAGCCCTCCACCCGAGTCCAGGGTCCCGGTTAGTCACAGTGTGTTAGGCAAGTAAGACAGTCGCTAATATGTTATGCCCCTTTTCTTGATTTTCACCACCGTGGTGATGTCACGCCTGTCACGTTTGTGACTCTCAGGAGTCCTTTTTAGTCAGGCTGGCCTTGATCCTGCATCGCAGGATGTAAGCTGTGATGGCACTACAAGCCACCAGGCCAAAAAAAGAGATGCAGGAAAGATAAACGGAGAAAGGCCCATGTCTCTTCAGGAAAATCTCCTGCCTGTTCTTGTAATCCAAAAGAATGGCCTCCAGCTGTGATAGGGTGCAGATGGCCAGGAAGGTGTGGAAGATCTGGTGGCCATGGCCAACGATATCACAGGAGCCAGGGAAGTACTTCTCAGGGACCGGGCAGGAGAAGAAATAAGCACTGATAAGGAAAAACAGTATCTGGTACGTGTGGTACCAAGCAGCATCTTCCTCACAGCCCCCCAGGTGACACACAACCACCCGGTGAGCGACAGGACTGATATCCAAGATGAAGGCCAACCCGGCTGGGATCACCTGGCACATCTTCCTCATGATGGGGTAAGGCCGTCGGTATCGATATTTCGCGTAGCAGCAGCCGGCACACGACAGCCAGCCACAGAAAGCAGCTGCCGGCAGGAAGAAAAGCCAGAACTTGTCGTACCAGGCTTGGTCGGAGCTGTAGTAGAAATGAGCCAGGGCACTACCGTACTGGTAGATGCCGACTCCGACGTAGTCCACGAAGTAGAAGGTGTAGTGGTACAGCTCTGATTTGGACTGCAGTAGGTGAGCCAAGAGGCTGCAGGTCAGGTAGGTGACAGAGGAGAGGACAAAGATGAGCAAAGGCAAGGACCACGCGTCCACGGGTAACTGCTCAGCCTCCACAAACGTCTTGAATCTCAGCAGCACGGCCAGCGCTGCCAGGAGATGAGTCCACACATTGACCACCTCATTGTGCTTCTGGAAGAGGCTAAGGAAGTAGTACCGCCAGTCCTGGCCGGTGGGACGGTAGCCGGTGTGGATGTACGGCTCACGGAAGAGCTGCGGCACCTCGCACTCTTTGACCGTGCAAGGCATCTTGGGGAGGCCATCCTCCAGCAGCCGGGGGAGACGGCTGAGATGCTGCCCGCTGAGGGACAGCGTGCTGATCCGCTCCAGGATGGCTGTCATCTCGCTGCGTGTGGCGGCTGTGAGCCTGGCTCTGGGGAATGTTTTCTTCCTGCCCTGCAGGGAGGGGAGAAAGAAGAGACATTAACGGTGACGTGTCAGGGAGAAGAGCGTGCTGCCATTCCTGGGTGGGATGAGCCATGGCGCTATTGAGACACTGGCCCTGCTCTTAGGGGAAAGGAGCTTTTCTTGAGTCGGCAGACCTAAATTCAGCATGGAGAAGGATGGCACAACCCTATCCCTGCAGTTCAGCCTATGTCAGATGGGCGCATTAATGTCACAAGCCTGTCCTTCCTCTCTTCCTCAGGCACTCAGCTTGGAATGTTCAGGAGTAGGCAGGAGCTGCCAATAAGGGGGTGCAAGAAGCAGTTAGATGTCAAGAAAACACCTGATGATTTGTGAAGGGGAGAATTATACCCCAAAATTAGGGTATAATTACTCATTTAAGGGATAACCTGCCTTTCTGCACCTGAGTGAAGAGGGTCCAAACCAAATTGTGGAGGTTGCAAATAATGTTATTATGCTCGGCTTCCCCACCACGCAACATGCACGCTGGTTGCATGCCTGGGGCTGCTGCAGTGAGTGGGGCAGAGGGAGAAGAGGAGAATTCCACAGTCCCAAACCCTCATCCCGCCACGTGTAAGAAGCAGCAGGACTGGGAGGTGATGGAGAAACGAGAGGCTCCGCGTCAGAGCTGGCTGCAGTTTGGGTATAGCATCAAAGCCTTGGGAGCATCCACGGAGCCATGCAGAGGGGCTGCCAGAGGAGATCTGTCTGGATGCTCTCAAAGCAGCCAAACCCCAGTGCTGGGCACTCCTCTGCCTGCTCTGCTCTGCTCCTTGGCAACCTCTGGAGTTGCTAAGCTCTGGCTGGAAAGATTCAGATTCAGAGCACAGCAGGATCCTAATGTCTGGAGACTACCTCACAGCACTGAATTCACTCCCAATACCCTCCGTTTCCCTTCCCCCCTAGATATTTCTCTTCCCTGCTGGTGTTTATGACACACACACACAAAAAAAAAAAAAAAGGAGAACTCATTGCACAGGTGCCCATGCTTGAACTGAATTTGATGCTGACGGAGCCCCACCAGACTCTGCAGGGCTGTGGTTACGCCTGTGCAGCCAATACATACACGTTTGCAGGAGTGGAGCCTGCCTCCTAAGCTTATGTGCGCCCAACAAGAGCTGCAGGGGATGAAGCTGGCCAAAAATATGTAAATGCAAATGAGTATTTTGCCTGAGTGTGGGAGATGGCTTAGTTTTCTTCCGTTGCATCAGACACCAGCTGCTGCCAGAGGTGAGCCGGAGGAATAGTTTGCACGGGCACATGATGGGAGACCCACGCTAGGCTGGAGGTACAGAGGATGGGAAGGCGTTAAAACACCAAGAGAGAGCGAAAGCAGAGGGACGGGACCTATCGAACAGTCCGAGGGTGAGAGAGCACAAAGAGCAAAGTCAGAGCAGACTCTGAACCAGGTTGCAAGTCCCACTTCCTCTCACAACCCAAAGCCTCCGATAACGGACAAAATATTTTCATGTTGCTTCCGTATTCTAGCAGATGGCAGTTGTCATAACCAAGAGCTACATTTTCCAGCCAGTTCTCTCTACCCCTGCGCTTACCAGGCTTTCTCCCTTAGCGCCTCGCAAGGGCTGGGTTTGGGGTTATTTTTACCTTGTTTGCCACAGGGGAATCTGCCTGCTGAGTTTGATGGAGATGCCTTAGCCACAAAAGGTGGAAGATGGTCCCTGCAAATGGTATTTTAGTCTTGCAGATGCCTAAGACTGAAGACAGCACCCTTGCTGGGGTGTTTGACATTGTGCACGTTCACAAAGACTTCATTTATCTCCTAAGGCTCTGTGGGGTCCAGATCTGTGACGGGAACATGCAGTTCATTCAGCAGCTTGTGTATCTCTGGAGATGCATGCCAAAATTTAGGAAGGCAAATTTTGACTCTGGGGCACTCCTAGGAGGGGATGGTGTGAAAAAGGGGCAACACTCCCTCTCCTCATTTCTAATGCACAGCCAGTCTATTCTGGCTCCTTGGAGAGGAGGAGATGGAGAGCCTACATGGAGAAAGAAAGGTCATTCCTCCAACTTACGCTAGGATAAGGCAAAGCCCAAGCAAGGAGACCATCCCTGGCTATGCAGCACTGTAGTACTCACCCTCTATTGCCTCATATCTCCTTTGGCTGGAGGCTGAGCATGTTGGGGTGGGAAGGACAGGGAGGTTTTATGGATGTGTCTGTACTAAGACAGTGTTTGATTTCCTGGTCTAGATGTACAAAGAAGAGCTCCCCATGCCAACTGCATCTCCTTCACTGCAATGCCAAGACATCTGCTGTCTCCAGCTGATGATCTCCAGGCCTTATGCACAGGTTTTGCCCTGCGCAGAGGTGTGAGTACAGACTCTGAAGTGCTTTGTGTGTCCTGAGCTCCTCTGCCCTGTCCATTAACCTGCCATAATGTGTTTTACACCTCTCCCAGCATTTGCTCTGATACAACCCAAACAAGAGGGCTTGGACCCACGCTCACCATCTCCCAGTTTCCCTTTAACTAAATGTGGTCCAAGGATTTGGGTGCGCTACAGGGGGCTCAGTGCTGAATCTTCATCCTAATTCTTCCCAGCAGGATGCTGGAAAACCCTCCAAAAAGGTTTTTAGGCATTGATGTTGCAGATGGGGATCATGGTGGCAAGGTACAAGAAGAAAGGGCGTGCTGAACCTCCCCACCTCTTGGAGAACACCGGCTAAGGCAATGTGGACCCCAGGACATAAGGAACTGAAAACCAGCTCAGATACGGCACAGACTGGGCAGGTGAGCTGCATAGGAGCGCTCATCTCCTGCAGAGAGGCACCAATACACTGCAACCTGCCCATAAAGAGCAAAGGCAACCAGAAGACACCCGGGAAGACGGTAATCAAGCCTGGGCGTACGGATGCAGGGCAACGTGAGGGGCATATCACCCCTTCCACCATCCGTGGCCTGCCTGCTTTGCATGCTGACAAGGATACGAGAGAGACAGGCAGCTTCTGTACCAGGCACAGGCTGGCTCCGGCTTGTACGGTGTGTGCGAGTGCCAGGATTTTGCCCCGGTCTCTCATCCCGAGAGCTCAGCGTATAGAGCGAGCATTGCCTTTGAGCAGAGCTCGGGAGAGGTTAAGATGCTGCAGATCGCCCTGACAGCAGCAGATGGGAGAGATTCTTCCAGGCAGGCTTTCATAGCTGGAAAATGCCAGTTTTTAACAAGCTGAAGGAGGGTCAGAGATTTTCAAAATAATAGCCCGAAATCACAAGAAACACATCTGATACTCGGCTAAACGGCGCTAAATCAGGAACCTGGTAGACTGCTTATTTTAAACCGAACTTGTGACATTAACGAGTGAGAACAAGTTGGCAATTTCCAGCGATCATGTGATGGACAAAGGACGAGCAATTAACGTTAGAAAAGAGAAAGGGGGGGGGGGGGGGGGGAACCAACCCAGAAACCCAAGGTCAGCACTGGCTGTTTCACTTTCACAGAGCCCCTATTCTTTTCCCTTCACGGGGGCGTAGGAGCGGCTGAAAGCCACATTCATCGGCAGGGCGTCTCGTTGAGATTCTGTCCTCACCCCTCATCTCCGGGGGATTCAGTTATTTTGGCTGCTCCCAATTAACGGCAATCCAAGTATCGTTTGTTCGGGGAGGGAGCTGCAAGGCAAGAAGGAGGGAGTGGATGATGGCCAGGCTGTATCATTACAGCCACAATAAGAACCGCAGCACAGGAGGAGAACGATCCCGTTCCAATTTTTCTCTCCCTTTTGAAGCGAGTAATTGGAAACCCGAGCTTTTCCCAGCTCTTTTGCTGTTTGGTCACAGTCTGATGGAGGGGTTTGAATGAGAAAATTTCCTACAGAGTACGGCTGATTTTCCCACAGGTCTGGCCTCAGCGTTAACTGACTGGGACTGAGGCTGTACCAATGTGATGCAGAATAGCATTCAGGCATCAGAGGTTAACACAAGCTTCCAGAAAGGCAGTAATTCCCAGTAAACAAAGCGGAGGGGACCCAGGAACTCAGCTATGGGGAAGTCTTTAATAAATGCATTGCATTAAAAAAAAAAAAACCAAACAAGTGGTTGTGGATAGCATGAAAATACCAGCAGTGACCATGCAGAAGTGGGCAACAGGCCAGTTTTGAGAGCTGCAGGTGATTAATTCCTGAATTCCTTCTCTTCTGGGAGTTGAGCAAAACTCCCTGGAGAGACTCCAGGTCATTTTGAAGCCTGGGCTTTTAGTCCAACCCCTTCCTACATGGGGTTAACTTTGGCGTCGCAGCTCCTAGAGCGCCAGGATGGCAGAGAGCAGCTCAGCTCGCCTCTCCAGGGCCGAGAGAGGCTGCATCAAGGCTGCACCCAGCTCAGATGTGGTGGACAAGCCCCATCCCAAAACGTGCTGCCTGCAGGCTGGTTCTACTTGAGCACAAACGTCTCCTCCTATAACTAAACCACTTGCCGAGGACTCAGGGCAGATTTTGAAAGACCAGCTTGGGAGCACGATGCCAGCTCCTCCATCCCATTCTGCCTGGTGTTTTGGAAAAGCTCCACCAGGGGTGAGAAACTAAGAGACCACGGACCGGCTCATCGCAGCAATCCCTGCAGATTCCTGCGTCCTTCTCCTGCTGCACCTAAACCTGCCAGCGTTAACCTTCCTCCTAACTGCGACAGATGCACGCAGCGCTCAGACCCCCTCCGCAGGGAGTTACTGGGATTTACGTGGGTGTCACAGAGGCCAGAAACTGGAAGAGGTGGCATTTGGTGGTTTGTGCCAGGGATGAGCCCTGCCCGAGCAGGCAGCAGGGTATGAAGGACTGATCTACACTCCAGCATCGGAGAAGTGGAAATTTTCACAACCAGAGAAGGGCCAGGCGGCCGAGACTTCTATAAGCTGGGCTTCCACCTCCCCATCTATTAAATGGGGATACCAGTCCTCATCTGCCTAATGAGAATGAGATATTGGGCTCTTAATGCACGGCTGTAATGCACCAGGCAGTGCTGGGACCACTTAACAGTGCATTGCACAGCATATTTTATTTCTCTCGACACACTTACGTACCCGTGTTACATCTACATCAGCCCACTGGGTGTATTACAAGCACTCATCCCACAGGGACTCTGCATGGGTTAGG
The DNA here is from genome assembly GCA_008711295.1 of Anarhynchus alexandrinus. Lineage (NCBI taxonomy): Eukaryota > Metazoa > Chordata > Aves > Charadriiformes > Charadriidae > Anarhynchus > Anarhynchus alexandrinus. The sequence continues at coordinate 86,371 of VUYV01000268.1, forward strand.
ATGCTCTGGAAGGTAAAAGGTGATGTGATTTACTGGAGACCTTGAAGAACAAGCTGGGAAATAACCTTACCTACTAAGAAAAAGGGTCAAAGCAGGCTTGTAGAAAATTTCAAATAAAATAATATGGCTCAAATTCTACCTTTTTGTATATGCATGCACACACATAGAGCGTGTAGCTGAAGCGGGGTTTGCCCAAGCATGCATTAATCAGGAAACGAACGTCCCGTGATGCTGGGAGATGAGCCATTAAAGCCGGCAGGAGATGGCAGGATCCCCCACGGAAGCCATGGCAGTGTCAGCTCTCCCGCGATTTCTGGCCTGGAAGCAAGCCGGGCCGGCAGCCAGCTCAGCCATGCTGAGCAGCAAGTGCCTCTTGACATGGGTTCGGCGTTGCCTGCGCGTTGGGACGGCTCCAGGGGATGAGAGCAGTGGAGCCGGCGCGATGAACGCTGTGCTCGGAGGGGACAGAGCAAAACAAAGCTGCTGGCAAACACTGCGTCCATGCAGCAAAGCCCAGGAGGGGGTCAACAGCATCCCACCAAGGAGGGGGAGCCCCCCAGGTCCTGCGGTGTTTGGGGGAGCAAAGCGGGGCAGTGGGAATCCAAAGTGAAGACTCGACGGGGCCGCTGGCTTTACTGCAAGAGTCCAAACCTTGAGCTAGACATCACTGAGTCCTTGGTTCTGAGGCCAGCTGGGCTGGCATGGATGCTCCCATGCTGCAACACCCGTGAAATGGGTGATGAGATGCAAACTGTCTGCTGGGAACAACTCCTGGACTGTGCTAACTCCCAAACCATGGCAGGGAACGGTGTGGGTCACCACGGCACATTTCTGATTTGCTACGATAAAACACAGCTGCAGTTTCTTCATGCCTAACCAGGGTTAAAACTTGGCGATGCTACTGATAACACAGCCAATACACGCGTTGCATGAAAAGAGAAACCCATCTGCAGCACTAGGCAGATGCAAAAATGTTAATATTCATTATTTCTACCCGTAGGCCGTCACTGAGAATTATCTCTTCTGGCAAATCTATCTCTCCCCTATCAAAAAAGGCTCAAGATCGAGGTAATACTCTGCAGCTTTTCCTCCTGATCTCACCTTTGCTGTTTGTGCTTTCCACATCAGCTCACCGCTTTCTTTTCCCACACGCAACTAACACAGCCCCCCAACGCTTTGGGGCTCCATTTCTGCTGGGTGTGAGATCCCCGGGTGGAGCACCCATGCTTTGAGTGCACCAGTAATCAAACAGTAATCAGACAAGACCAGAGCGTGGTCCCGATCAATGACCTGCGACCACCATGTTCCTGAAGTGTTAGCCCACTCCTGGGCACAGTTTCGGTCCAGCCACCCACACTGCTCCCTGCCTGCCGTATTCAGTCGTGCAGGGACCGCTGATGGAGTGGGACGACTGACCCATTTCACACACCAACGCTGGAATTGTACTAGAGAAGAACGGTGTTTTTTTTCCCCCCATTGACTGAAAAGAAGCCTCGATTTTTTTTCAGCTGCATCCCGCTTTCACCTTATAAATTTTTTCCTGCAAGGTCTGTGGGATATGGTATCCTTCCCTTCAACCCTCGAGTAGCTGTGTGCACACCCCTGCGAGCAAGAGGTCACTGCCATGAGCCTTCCCTAAAGCCACAGGGCCAGCAGCCACCGATGGGACAAATCCTTCAGCGCAGATCTGCTGGAGACGGGAAGTCCTGCTAGCACTGGGAGACCTCAACGAGGACGTAAATCCCTCCCTGCTCAGCTCTATCTGCTGATGGGACAACCCAGGGATGGTCCGCCTGCAGGCAGAGCAACCAAACCAAACCGCCCGTGCACCGTTTAGGGATCCGGACCGCTGCTGAAAGGTCTCCCAGAGCCTACGGGCTGAGGCCGCTTAGCTTTGCTGGCGTCCATAAAAGCCTGTTGCACAAAAACATTTTTTCTTTTTCTTTTTCTTTTTTTTTTTTTAAGGTTGCAGATTTTAGAGCTTCGGTCATTGGAAAAAAATGTATATAAATCATGCACACCACCGCCGCTGCTGCGGGCAGAGAGCAGGCTGCCGGGGAGAGACCGCAGCTCTGTGCCAACCCCCCGGAGCTGCGAGCTCTCCTCTTCCCTGCACTAAAAGTCTTTGTCCCCATCCGGGACCTCCTCCTATTTAATCCCGTGGCCTCTCCCAGCAAGCTTCGAGGTTTGCAACGACAGCAGTGCCGCCCTTCCAGGGGGGCTACGAAGCCCCGAGCAAGGACCAGATGGCACATTCTCCCCCAAATAAGGGATGCGAGCTGTGCTGCATCCACGTGAATACATCCCTATTCAATCCCAAGGATCTGCTGGGGATTAAAAAAGCAACCAGGAGCAAGCTTCCACTTGCCTGTGCCTGAAGGATGGAGGACATAAGGTACGGCCGCATAGGTACAGCTGCAAACCAAACGCGCAGCCTCCAGGAGCCTTCCTGGGAATTTATTCCTCTGGAGGAATTTCTTGAGCATAGATGGACACTGCAACGAAAAGGCCACTTGCCTGACCTCAGGAGCGGGGGTTATCACGTACACTGGCAGCTAAAAATTAAGCTGGTGCATGACTCAAGACGCGCAAGTAGCTGCAAGTGCCCGCACGTGACCCGGCGATGGCAGCTCCCCTGTCCTCAACCTCTGCCTGCGCCGACGGCACGTCGCTCACACCGGCCATCCCTCCCTGCGTCCGGGGGGACGCGACCCTCTTCTCGGCCACAGGCTCCGGCTGCGGCTTCAGCGTAAATAAATAAAAGCAATGATGCCCGGAGAATAGAAAATCCCGCAGCGAGCGGGGCTGTTAACCCACAGCTTCACCAGCTGAGCGGGAGGAAATGTGTAACGGTTCGTGGTTTGGCCCGAGGAGCCCGTGGGCTTCTAGGAATTGTTTGCAACACATATCACACACCCACAGCACACACCCCCACACATATACCCCAACACAAGGGCAGGAGCATGGCCTGCTGGTATAATTCACAGCTGCCCATCCCCTCCCTGCCCCGGCAGAGAGCAAAAACAGACTTTAGACCCGCTGGATTTCACCCCTGTGCAGTGTTGTGCATGTTCTTCATCCTTTTTCCATCACCTTTATCGTGATTTCACTCTTTTTCGACGACTGCTGCCGGGGTGGTGTCACACACATCTTCATCCTAACCCCGTGCCTTGGCAATCCAAACGAACCACCACTGACAGCGCGCCGGGGCATTTCCCAGCTCTGCAGCGATGATCCCACAGCATCCGATGACAACCACCGCGCATCTCCGTCCCGCGGCGCCGTAGAACAGCTGTGTGGTCGTTATTACACGAGCATCGGGTGCGGGACCGGTGGTCCTGCACACCCAGCGCCGGTTCATCTGCAGCATATCCCACCCCGGCACCGCGGCTGGGAAGCTCCGTACCCATCCCTGCTCGTGCCAGAGGAATCATCTCCAGCATCTCATCTCAGAGAACTCGGTTTGACACTGAGCACAGGACTGTTACATGTTTACCTGAACTTATATATATATATAACTTTTTTGGGGTCGATGGAAAACAGAGTGGTTCAAGACTGCCTGCAATTTTCCTCCCCAAAAAAGTGAGATGCTGGTGGTGTTTTCAGGAAAAATCCAGATGGGAAATTAGAGGAATACGACCAACAATCCCCAAAGCGTCCTGGAGAAGACGAGCGGGGAACAACCCTTCACCGACCCTTCCGAGACACCACCTGGGGTGCGTCGAACCAAGGGGGCAGGTACCAGCTCCAAAGCAAACATCAGGAGCTGGTTCTTCACCCAGCTCAGGGCTGAACTATACCTTGTCTCCTTGCCGCGGCCTCAAGAACACGCCAGAGGTCAAAGTCAGGCAAGGAAAAGCCCCCCACGGCTAGTAAACCCAAACACGGAGGACAACCACCGCCCGCCTCTCTCCTCCACGAAGCCCTTGAGATACAGGTTGGGGGGGGCGTGGGGGGGTAAAATTTATGGCAAAAATAAGTTTCTCCTCCCTTCCTCACGCTCTTCCCCCAGCGCCCACCCGCGGGACCGACCCCGATTCGACGGACCTCGGTTGGGGGTGGGGGGTGGGGGTGGGGAATCGCGCACCCCTTCCACCCCCCCGCACCTCGGGGTCCACGCGTGTTTTACCCCCGCGGGGAACCCACCCTAGGGGTAGCCGCGGGGGTGTTCGCCACGCACCCGCCCCCCTGCGTGACCCATCTCCCCCCGCGGGGATGGAAGGATGCTCCTGCCGCGGCGGGGATGCGGCGGGGAGAGCGGGGAGCTGCGGTACCCAGGCGGGGACGCCGGAGCTCCCCCGGGGTTTGGGGGGGGGGGGGGGGGGGGGGGGGGGGAGAAAAGGGCGGGGGGGGGGGCGGGAGGGGGCCCGGGGGGAGGGGGGGGGGGGG
>VUYV01000268.1:100735-113038 GCA_008711295.1 Anarhynchus alexandrinus
CCCGGGTACCCCGGGACCGACCCCAAGAACCCCGCACCGACCCCGGGACCCCTGGGACGCCCGGAATCCCCGGAACCGCCGGGACCCCGGGGTCTATCCCGGGATCCCCGCGACCACCGGGGCCGATCCAGGGACCCCCAAGACCCCGGAGCCCATCTCGGGACCCCCGGGACTGCGAGACCCCGGGGCCAATCCCGGGATCCCCGCGACCCCCGGGGACCGATTCCGGGACCCCGGCGACCCCCGGGACCCCGGGGCCGATCCATGGACCCGCGGGACTCTGGAATAACCGGGGCCCGGGGGTCGATCCCGCGACCCCTACGGGGTGCCTGGACCTCCGGGACCGATCCCGGGATCCCCGGGACCTCCGGGACCCCGGGGCCGATCCCGGGATCGCCGCGACCCACGGGGACCGATTCCGGGACCCCGGCGACCCCCGGGCCGATCCATGGACCCGCGGGACTCTGGAATAACCGGGGCCCGGGGGTCGATCCCGCGACCCCTACGGGGCCCCCGGACCTCCGGGACCGACCCAGGGACCCCCGCGACCCCCGGCCCCTCTCGCCCCCGCTCGCCCGCCGCAGCCCGGGCGGCCGCAGAGGGAGCGCGGGACGCCCCCAACAGCTCCACCCCCCCCGCCCCTCCGCGCGCTGATTGGCTGGACCTCTTGCGCATCACTCTCTCGCTGCCCCATTGGCGGGCGCGGGACAGCGCCACCCAATGAGACGCGCGGGCGAGGCGATGCGGTCCAATGAGAAGCGCGGCGGGGCGGGGAATCAGGCGGAACTGCCGCTCGGTGGCGCGAAAGGCGCTCGGTTTTGGCGCCAAGCGGCAGCGCGGCGGCCGGCGCGGGGTGGTCGTATCGCAGCGGGTCGTATCGCGGGTGCTGTCGGGGCCAGGCCGGCTCCTCTCGGCTCGCACCGCCTTCCCCCTTGCAGCAGCGACAGCGGCGGCGGCATCTCCGCGGGTGTCCCCCTCCGCCACCCCCGGGACTCCCCGAGCGGCCGGCAGCATGGCGGCGCCGGCGGGCGGGCTGGAGGACGCGGAGCTGCGGGAGGCGCAGCGCGATTACCTCGATTTTCTGGACGATGAGGTGAGGGCGGGAGCGGGGCTGCGCTGGGAGATGCCGGTGCTGCATCGCCCCCTCCGTGTCTCCTGGGGATGGGAGTCCCCTCTTGTCCCTGTCGTCCCGTGTCCCCCCCTCCCACCCGTGCTCGGTCGGTGGGGCTGAAGGGAATGGAGCTCTGCAGGAATCAGCTCCTGTGGGGGGCGTGGGATGGCTCAGGCGGGTGGTCGTGCAAAGTGTGAGTTGGGTTTTTTGGGGTGTTGTCGTCGACCCCACATCTCNCCTTCTTTCTTGCAGGAAGATCAAGGGATTTATCACAGCAAAGTCCGGGACATGATCAGCGACAACCAGTATCGCCTCCTCGTCAGCATCAACGACCTGCGGCGGAAGAACGAGAAGAGGGCCAACCGGTTGGTGTGGGGCAGCAGGGTTTGGGTTTGCCTTTGGCACTCTGCCCTCAGCGGGTTTTTAGGGGTCCAGCACTGGCTTTGCGGGTCCTTTGTGGCAAGGAAGGGCCAAACCTCGTCCTGTGCCGCAGATCCCATGTAAAAGGTGGGGTTGCCACGCCTTCTGAAGGCAACAAGTGGACCTGTTCTTTTTTCCCCTGTGACACCCATCCCTTCCGAGCTTGCAAATCCTTGTTTTGCCAAAAACCTTTTGCAGCAAGCTGGGGTTGATTGTACATGATATAAATCGTCCCTTTTTTTAGGTTTCTTGGGGATATTTTGGTCCAGGCTTGCCAGTCTGCTCAGGGACACGTGAGGCTTTTCAGATGCGGTTGGGTTTGTTTGGCTCCTGGCTGATGGTGGCACTGGACATCACACAGAGCTATGATTGGCTTTGGTGGTTTATTTTGCCTCTTGCTCCTAGTAAATTCTTAGCACATGCGGAGGTATGGGTAGGTGTTGAGGAGGAATGTAGAAGGGGCTGCTGATCGGTCCACATCACCACCTCCCTCTGTTGCAGGCTCTTGAGCAATGCTTTTGAGGAGCTGATCGCCTTCCAGCGCGCCCTGAAGGACTTCGTTGCCTCCGTTGATGCCACCTATGCCAAGCAGTACGAGGACTTCTACATCGGGCTGGAGGGCAGCTTCGGCTCCAAGCACGTGTCGCCGCGGACGCTGACGGCCTGTTTCCTCAGCTGCATTGTCTGTGTGGAGGGCATCGTGACGAAATGTGAGCCTGGGGGAAGATCCAAGGGCTTTGGGGGTGGTGGGTCCGGGTGTTTGCTGCGGAGGGGCTGGAGTCCACCAGGAGCCATGGTACGTCCTGGCAACCTGGGTGAAGGGAACAGGGGGCTTAGCAGAAGGTCTTGAGTGTTGGGATGGTCTTTAACCTCAGCAAATCCTGGCTGTGGTTGACAGCGAGTTGTGTCCCAAGTGCAGTTGAGCGGTGAAGACCCTGTTAGGGATTGTCTGCTGACAGAGGGGTGGGACATCCCTGCCTCTAACTCCTCTTTCTTCCAACCTCAGGCTCTCTGGTTCGTCCAAAGATTGTCCGGAGTGTCCATTATTGCCCAGCTACCAAGAAGACTATTGAGCGACGATACACGGACATGACCTCCCTGGATGCTTTCCCATCAAGCTCTGTCTACCCCACAAAGGTGAGGTGAAGCAGCCTTATGGGAAGTGTCAGCAGGTTCCTCTGGGGAGAATGTACCAGCTTCGAGCCCAGGATATCATATCCCTTCTCCCTCAGCCAACATAGCCCATCGAGTAGAGAGAGGACATATCACACATATGACAGTCCCAGAGAGCTGCTAGGAACATGTAAAGAAAGTCTCTGTTGGACACAAGACCACCAGACCCACTAGTTCAGATGTTAATTATGATCTTGGTTCTGCTGGAGCATGGTTTCTTGGGGGGTTGTCAGCCCGTCTTGTTGCTCCTGGGACCCAGGTCAGTGTGGACATGCCTGTGCTGTCCTGGAGGGTGTATGCACCCTTGGGTAGAGGGTTTGCCCTGTATTTGGGGATGCAGGAAGGCTGATCTGAGCTTTGTCCCCATTGTGCCCGCCACCTGGTGCATGGGTGGCACGTCACCACTGCCTGCAACAGGGACAAGGCTTGGAAAGACCTAATGTAGCAGCAGTGATGGGTGTTGGCAGCTTCAGACTGGGGGTCTGTGGAGCTGGAGCCTCTGAGTTGGGAGGCCCTCTGACCCACCTCTTCTCCCTGTGCTCCTGAAAAATGGTGATAGTCTTTTGTCGTGGTTTAGTCTACCTCAAACCAGGACATCTTTTTATTGGGGTTCCTCCTCTAGGATGAAGAGAATAACCCCCTGGAGACAGAGTTTGGCCTCTCTGTCTACAAGGACCATCAGACCATCACCATCCAGGAGATGCCCGAGAAGGCACCAGCAGGGCAGCTGCCACGCTCGGTGGATGTCATTCTGGATGATGACCTGGTGGACAAGGTGAAGCCTGGGGACCGCATCCAGGTGGTGGGGACGTACCGCTGCCTGCCAGGAAAGAAAGGGGGTTACACTTCGGGGACTTTCAGGTGAGCCTTCTTTTGGTTTGACTTCAGCCCTCCCACCCTCTTTAGTTGGGTCCCGTCTCTGGAAGGTGAGATCTAGGGCAGGCAGGTGGCCATCACAGAGCTGGCTTAAATCACTTGGAAGTGGTTTGCACCGTGCTCCTTAGCATCAGTGTGTAGCTGTGAGCTCCAGCTGTGCACAGAGGGGGTTGGATGCTCTTAAAGATGCTCCATTGATGGCGCAGTGCAGTCAGGCAGAGGGTACTACAGCTCTTGAAGCTTTCCAGCCCTCCCCACCCCCCAGGACTTCCTAGAACAAATGATGACCCTGTGGAAGTTTCTGCTGGTGCTGTGACCCATAGACTCTGTGGGGTTTGCAGCCCTGATCGTGGCTGTGTCCCTTCTCCAGGACTATCCTCATTGCCTGCCATGTGAAGCAGATGAGCAAAGACGTTCGGCCTCTTTACTCCGCTGCGGATGTGGCCAAGATCAAGAGATTCAGCAAGAGTCGCTCCAAGGTATTTCAGTCTTACTTCTAGAAGACAGGCTTGTATCCGAGCGTGAGGTTTCAGCTAGAGCATCTTTAAGGCTTGGCACGTGGCTAAGGAGATGTCTTGTTGGGTTGCAAGTAACTCTTCAACCCTCTTAGCGATGTTGCTGGATTTTTTTCTGCTCAATTCCTTTGTGTTTTCTGCTTAGGCTTTGATCAGGTCTTGAGGGTTTTTTTTTGTTGCTGCGGCTGTGCTGTGCGTAGCTGTTGAGACAGAAATCGGTCATGGGTTGTGTGTCCCGACCCTGCCAGCTGGTTGCCAGAGAAGTTCCCTCTGCAGGAGAAACGCTTCCCTCTTTCCTCTTCAGACCCCAAACCAGAATAAGATATGGAGGGAATGAGGACCCCAGCCTGGTCCTATGCTCACACCTTTGCTTCATAATGTGGAGAGGAGAAAGCCTTTCTCTCACAGGGGTTGCTGCTTCCAGTGCTTGCTTGGGTGACCATGACAGTCAGGGTGGTCTAGGACTTCAGAGCCCCGTTGAAAGAAAACTCTGGCAAACGGTCTTCTCCTTTCTAAATAATTTTCATCCATGTGGTTCTGTGATAGGAATAAACTCATTTTTTGTTCTGAATGGACTTGTGGAGCATCGCTTCTTGTTCTTGTTTGCTGCAGTCCATCTGAAGGGCTGTACTTGGTCTCTTCTGCCTTAGGATATCTTTGACCAGCTGGCGAAATCCCTGGCTCCCAGCATCCACGGGCACGAGTACATCAAGAAGGCCCTTCTCTGCATGCTGCTTGGAGGGGTGGAGAAGGTCCTGGAGAATGGGAGCCGCATCCGAGGAGACATCAACATCTTGCTGATAGGTCTGGCAAGGCTGGGCGGGGGCACCCTCGGTTGTTGTTGGGGGGAGTGAGATGAAGGGCCATTTTCCTGGACATAGTTTCATAGAGTAATTGAGGTTAGACGAGACCTCTGGAGGCCTCTGGTCCAAGCGTGTGCACAGGGCAGAGCCAGTGTCAATGGTAGATCAGGTTGCTCTGGGGCTTGTCCAGTTGGTTTTGAACGTCTCCAGGTATGGGATCCCATGACATCTCTGCCAGTGTTTGACCACCCTCAAGACTTCTTTTTCTTTCACCATCCAATTGGGATTTCCTGTGTTCCAAGTTGTCCCCGTTGCCTCTGGTCCCATCACCACGCACATCTCACAACACTGGCTCCATCTTCTCTATTTCTTCCCATTGGGTCATTGAGGAAGGCGAGGAGATGATCTGATCACCTTCCTTTCTGAATGCTGAACAAACCCACTTCTCTGTCCCCTTCTTTTTTCCCCCACTGAGGAGCCCTGAACTGGACGCGTTATCCAGGTGATGTGATTATTAAATGCAGTCTTCTCCATTTCAGGAGACCCTTCTGTCGCCAAGTCCCAGTTGCTGCGTTACGTGCTCAGCACCGCACCCCGCGCCATCCCCACCACCGGCAGAGGCTCTTCCGGCGTTGGCCTGACTGCTGCCGTCACCACGGACCAAGAAACCGGTGAGGAGCAGGCTGGTTCCTGGTGGGAGCTGGCAGAGGGATGCTTGTTAACATCTGGAGAGATTCTGCAAGATCCAGGACTGCCATTTGTTCTATGGAGATGCTTGCAGGACTTGCTCCATCCAGAAGTTTTATGGCAATGATAGTGGTGTTTAGGGGTATTTTCTCCACCTCTGTTAGGTGGTGGTCTTCTCTACTCCTCTTCTAATTGGTGCACCCCATGTGAGTGCTAGCAGCAGCCCGCATCTCGTCTTCCTCATGGGCTTGCTCCTCATCCTAAGTGTCTTCTTTCTGCTGTCAAGTTGGGTAGGAGATGGACAGCCCTGAAGGGTGCTGCTGCTCTTGGAGGCTTAGCCTAGCCACAGGGGTGGTGCTGTGGTGGAGGGGGGTGGCAGGGCGGCAGATGCGGGGAGCTGCTGAATGGTGGTTGACCCTCTTTTTCTCCCACCCCATCCTAGGCGAACGGCGGCTGGAAGCAGGGGCCATGGTGTTGGCTGACCGGGGGGTGGTGTGCATTGATGAGTTCGACAAGATGTCCGACATTGACCGCACGGCCATCCATGAGGTGATGGAGCAGGGCCGCGTCACCATTGCCAAGGCTGGCATCCACGCCCGCCTCAACTCCCGCTGCAGCGTCCTGGCGGCGGCCAACCCTGTCTACGGCCGGGTGAGTGCTGGCGTTTGGTGGTCCTCTCCGTAGGGAGGGATGCTGGGAGCTGTCTTGGTGGAGAAGGCAGCTGGATCCCTCAAAAAACAGTGACTTGGTTCTTGCTGGGACTGGGATCTATGGGGCAGCAAAGACCTGGTTGGTTTGGTCTCTGTTACTGCTCATGGCCATTCTGGAGGAGAGAGGGCTCCTGGGGTCTCTCACCATGGCTTGGTTCTGCTTGGGTGTCTCGGAGCAGCCCAGTGGACCCTCATCCTGGTGACGAGCCTCAGTCTTGGCATCTGATCTGGGATCACAAAAAAATGTGTGTTCCTTGCAAATGAGAGCTACACCCACCTTCCAGGGTGGGGAAAAGAGTCCTTACTGCTGCAGCAGGCTGCGTTTAGTGTGGTGTCCAGCAACCTGGACATCCATCCTTTAAGGCCTGGCCTGAGGAGGTCCCTCCAGCCTCGCTGGCAGCCAAGACTGGCCCATGAGGCTCTCCTGTAACCCCTTATCTTGTCCTCTTGCAGTACGACCAGTACAAGACTCCCATGGAGAACATTGGCCTGCAGGACTCCTTGCTCTCCCGCTTTGACCTGCTTTTCATTGTGCTGGACCAGATGGACCCCGAGCAGGACAGGGAGATCTCGGACCATGTCCTGCGGATGCACCGCTACCGCAACCCCAACGAGCAGGACGGGGACGGTGAGTCGCTTGTAATTGTGCAGCTGCCTTGTTGCTTGGTCCTGTCCTTCCTTGGTGGATTGTCACCTCTTGGTGACAGCTCATTGGGTTCAGCATCCTTGGCTTAGTTGAGAACTGCTTTTGGTGGCCTTTGGAAGTCACTCCAGCAATGCTGCAAGAGGCTAAAAGCCTGTTCTCTGTGATTCTCCCCTCTCCAGCCATGCCCCTGGGCAGTGCCGTGGAGATCCTGGCTACAGAGGACCCCGACTTCGTGCAGGAGGAGGAACAGGAGCTCCAAGTGTATGAGAAACATGATGACCTCCTGCATGGGCCAAACCGCCGCAAGTGAGTCTCCCATCCCATGTCCCCTGGAGCTCCCTGGAGGTTTCCAGCACTGTGAATTCATGGGTTTGGCTTGAGCATCCAGGCGGCGGCTGATTGATGGTGCCAGTGATGCTCCAGGTGGTCCACAGGGAGGTACCTGGGCAGGATGCCCGGGGCTTGATCTCTCGTGCCAGGCAGATGGGGAACATCTCCTCAAGCTGAATTCCCCACGTTCCTGGATGCCCACGAAGGGTACCGCTCTTTCTGGGTGCAGCCCCACTTGGGCAAACGCCCTTTACCGGTCCCCGGCTTGGAGGACACGAGTGTGCACGCATCCCCCGCAGGGAGAAGATCGTCAGCATGGAGTTCATGAGGAAGTACATCCACGTAGCAAAGATGATTAAGCCCGTCTTGACCCAGGAGTCAGCGAGCTACATAGCAGAGGAGTACTCCCGCCTGCGCAGCCAGAGCCAGATGAACTCGGACATCGCCAGGGTGAGCCCCGGGAGCAGCTCCCTCTCACGCTGGGAGGAGGGAAACTGAGGCACAGGCTCCCTTCTCCCCTTACTGGTGTTTTCCACCCTTGGTGGGATGCCGTGGTGGGGGTCAGCCTCGCCGAAACACCTCTCTGTCCCCACCAGACCTCCCCCGTCACGGCCCGTACCCTGGAGACCCTGATCCGCCTCTCCACGGCCCACGCCAAGGCCAGGATGAACAAGACAGTCGATCTGCAGGATGCCGAGGCGGCTTTGGAGCTGGTGCAGTTCGCCTACTTCAAAAAGGTGGGGGGAAGGTGTCCCTCAGTGCTCGGAAGGTCCTAAAACTGTCCTTGAAAGGGGTGGGTTTGGTGCAGGCTGAGCACCCGGAGCTGCTGGTGGGGTCCTTTCCTGGTGACCACATGGGGATGGGGCAGCAATGGGATCTCGGGGGCCCTCAGGGTTGGCCCCTGAAAAGCAGCTTGGTTGGAAAAAGGGGCTGAGTCCATCCTGCCTTTGCCACACAGGTGCTGGAGAAGGAGAAGAAGCGCAGAAAGCAGGCAGAGGAGGACTCAGAGACTGAGGAGGAGGACCAGGAGTCACAGCCCAAGGAGGAGCGCAGCACAAGGAGGTAGGTGCCAGAGCAAAGGAGGTGGGAGGTGTCATAGCAAGGGGCACCAGCCTCTTCTGAGGTTGCAACGGGCAGTACTGGCTTTGGGGAAACACTCCATGTTTTGCTCGACCTGGTGGGTCATCCTCCCCAATTTGTAATATGGGGACACCATTATTTGATGGTTAAAGAATTGGCTGGTTGGCCACATCCAAAGAGTTGCAGTCAACTGCTCAATGTCCAAATGGAGATCAATAATGAGTGGTGTCCCTCAGGGATCTGTACTGGGACCAGTACTATTTTATATCTTCATTAACAACATAGACAGTGGGATCGGGTGCATCCTCAGCAAGTTTGCAGATGACACCAAGCTGAGTGGTGCAGTTGATGTGCTTGAGGGAAGGGATGCCATCCAGAGGGACCTGGACAAGTTTGAGGAGCAGGCCCATGTGAACCTCATGAAGTTCAACAAGGCCAAGTGCAAGGTCCTGCACCTGGGTTGGGGCAATTCCCAATATCAATGTGGGCTAAGGAATGAAGGGATTGAGAGCAGCCTGGCGTAGGTTTTGGAGGTGTTGGTTGATGAGAAGCTCAAGCAACATCAATATGTGCTGGCAGCCCAGAAAGCCAACTGCATCCTGGGCTGCATCCCCAGCAGCGTGGCCAGCAGGGTGAGGGAGGGGAGTCTGCCCTTCTGCTGCGCTCTGGGGAGACCCCACCTGGAGGGTAGACTTATACTGGACATAAAGAATAGATATTTTACTCTGAGGGTGGTGAGACACTGGAACAGGTTGCCCAGGGAAGTGGATGCCCCATTACTGGAAGTGTTTGAGGTCAGGTTGGATGGGGCTTTAAGCAACCTGATCTAGCAAAAAATGACCCTGCCCATGGGAGGGGGATTGGACTAGATGATCCAACCCAAACCCTTCTGTGATCCTATGACAGTCCATAACCCTCAGGACTGGTGCTGACTTGGGTCCCGTGCCATGGGTGGGGGTTTTTGGCTGGAGAATGGCTTACCTGTGAGCTGCAAGTACCCTGCCTGGTCTTGGCCAGGTGTCTCCAGGAGCTCAGCGTTTGGGGTGGGTCTTGAGGTCTGTGGTTTGGTTGGAGCAGGGGTCATCTCTTCTTCCCCCACCCAGGAGAAAGAAGGCACGCACAGGAGGCGAGGGGGACTCCTACGACCCGTATGACTTCAGTGACGCCGAGGAGGAGATGCCGGAGGGTGAGTCCCTGGGGTTTTGCTGGCTCCTGAGGGTGCTGCTGCCTTCTGCTCTGGTGGGTCTGCACACCCTGGGGAGCAGCAGCAATGCCTCGGGGTCCCTTGGAGTCCCTGGTGCAGTGTGGCACCACCAAATCAAGATGAATTTATTTTTTTTAAACCCTCCATGGCCACGTGGGACAGGAGAATTAGTATTGCTGGTTATTTTTTTAACTGCTGTAGAAGTTTAGGAGGGAGTTTGGCATCTCCCACCCCATCCTAGGGCCAAGTGCTTTTGCTTTCTGGGTGCTTGGACACCGGGCAGGTTGAAGGTAACTCTTCCTTCTGCTCCAGTCCAGGCACACACTCCCAAGACGCCCGAAGCCTCGGCCGCTGGCGAAGCGAAGAAGCCGGAGTTGGCTGAGCCGAGGTGAGTCAGGGCTGGGGGATGCATCTGTCTCTACGTGTCCCACCCCACCCTGGTGGGTCCAAGCTGTTGTCTGATGCTGGAGATGCATCTGCGGTGGGTGATCTCAGCTCTGGTTTCAGCTTTCCTGCTGGGTGCCGCTTGTGGAGGATCCTGGGCTGGGAAGGGAGGGGAAGGACTTGTGCATATGGTCTCTGAGGGGGATTACTTCTCACCTTGCCTGACCAGGTTGAAAGCATTCAAGGCTGCTCTCCTGGACGTCTTCAAAGCTTCCCATGCTCAGTCCGTGGGTCTGAAGAACGTCATGGAGTCCATCAACCGTGACAACCCTGAGCCCTTCTCACTGGCTGAAGTGAAGGTGGCATTGGCCCACATGCAAGATGACAACCAGATCATGGTGTCTGATGACATTATCTTCTTAATCTGAGCCTCTGGGTGGAAGAGCCCAAGTTCTCGTGGACTCTCAGTCTGGAGGCTCTTCGTGTTTGCCTTCAACTCTCTCCTGAATGCTTCATCTGGCTGAGCTGAACTTTGGGGAGCTCAAGTCTGTGCACTTTACATTCCTTCCTCGCTGTGCATTGCTGGCACCAAAAAAGCCAGGAACTCTGGAAGCTCTCCTACTGTTGCTGCCTCCAAACTGGAGTATTCGGGAAGAGGTTTGTTTCTGCAAGGAGCCGAAAGGAAAAACTTCTGTGCAAATTATCTATGTTCCTAATATATTGTTTTTAGCTTTGGTGGTTATAGTTCCAGCCTTTGAATAAAAAAGTGGATTTAGGAATCCAACCTTCAACAGCAGTGGTGGTAAGAAGCAATATGGGAGCTCCACTGTTAGTAGGGAAGCTTTTCTTTTTCCCCTTTTTTCCCCTTTTTCCCCAATTACACAGCCAGATTTGCTTGACTCACAAGTAAAGTTGTCTAATGCCGGTCCTGTTGGCTGTCACCAGCCTCTTTTTTTTTTTTTTTTTTNTTTCTGGTGATGCAGGGGCAAGTGTAGTCCGACCTGCTCCATCACCCATGGGTCAGCTCGATTTCTAGATTTCACAGCCCTGCTGTGGGATTTTTGGCCCCAAACGGGTGGGAAGGACCTGTGATGCTCAGAGCCACCCAGGGGACACATCCCTGGTGCAGGTGGGTTTGGTCTCCAGCTGCTCCTCACCCTCCAGTTTGGATTCATGCTTGTATGAATATTACAGGGCCACCACAAATGGGAGGAAACCACCTGTAGCAAAGAAAGGTCAAAGCTACGGGGACCTGGGGTCCTGCATCCCCTGCATGTCCTGCTGGCAGAGCAAATCTTCCTACGTCCTGGGGAAGGTAACCACCAGCTGCTGAGGTTGTGAAAGCCTTCCGTTGTTTTTGGGGGGTTTATTGAACCATCTTGCTTTCTGGGACCACATAGGGTGACCGCTTCTTGGGGAAAGGCTGTTTCTAGAAACCAGCAAGCTCCTACGGTTTGGGATGGTTTTCAAGAAGAGCCAAACGTGCGGTCAGACCAGTCTTGGCTGCTCGTGATGCCAGAGCTGCTGAAGGTTTGGGATTTTTTTAATTGGTTTGGTTTGGGGTGGTTTTTTTTTTTCAGTCTTAGCGAGTTTGAGGTTAAGCTTTGGAGAAGACCCTGATCAGCACAGGCTCTTTGCTGTTGTCCCTGCCCATCTCCGGGCGCCTGCCCGGTTCACGCGCCCTCGTTTCTGGATGCCATAAGTATTCATTTGAGTAATAAAAATGTCTAGCTACCATTTCTCCCGTGACTTGCTGCTTACTTGGACTTAAAACTGTTCCTACTTCTGGGTATGCAACTCTCCAGTCTTCTGGGGACCTGCGCTGCTATGGAAAGCCTTCAGGCAGCTGCTTGTCCCTTTGGGCTCAGGGATGGTGTTGGGCACATCCACCACGGTGCCTTTGCCTTCGTGAACCAGGCACTTGCAGAAATGCCCTTGGGGTGGGTGGGTGATAAGTGTGGGCAGCTCCTGCCTCTCCCACCGCAGCCATGTGGCCTCTTGCCTACCTTGGAGCTATGCAGCCCGGTGGCTAAGAGGACTTGGTAGCATCTCATTGCATGGGGAAGGGGGGAAACTCCCATTTTTGTTCTGCAAAGAATTATAAAAACCTGATTTCTGAGCTCCCCTCACCCAACACAGCTGTGTCAGCCAATTTTACAGGTTTGGAGGGGATTTTGCATCTTTGCAGCCTCCTAAAGATCTGTGGTTGGATGTACTGCGCTTCTGCTCATAAGAGCAAGTGCAAGGTCCTGCACCTGGGGAGGAAGAATGCTGGGCACCAGTATAGGTTAGGAGTGGACCTGCTGGGAAGTAGTTCTGAGGAGAAGGATCTGGGGGTCCTGGTAGATAGTAAATTATCCATGA
>VUYV01000268.1:113424-131131 GCA_008711295.1 Anarhynchus alexandrinus
GCAGTCCTGAGTGCTGTGCTCTGGGCAATCCTGCTTTGGCAGGGGAGTTGGGCTAGATGATCTCTAGAGGTCCCTTCCAACTCTGAAAATTCTGTGATTCTGTGATTCTGTGATCTCTAGAGGTCCCTTCCAACTCTGAAAATTCCGTGATTCCGTGACTTCAGACCTACGGCCGGTGTCTGCCTCGTGAAACTGCAAAGATGGGTGAAGGTGAGTTAAACACACAGATGCTCAGAGTTGCTCTGTCCCAGTGGGTTTATTACACAGCTCTGGTCCTCAGCTTTGTGGGGAGCCAACATGCTCTGCTCCTGCGTGGCCACCGCTGTGGTGGCTTCACGCTGCAAAGCTCCTGGGCAGGAATGATGGGCCAAACGTACCCAGGTGCCTTCTTCAGGGTGTAGGTGGTGTTTTCTTACCAATTCATTTCTGGGCAAAGGAACCAATGTTTTTTGTTTGGAGAGGTGCCCGGGTGCTTGTAAAAATGCTCCCAGTAATTTCTGCTGCTCCAACATTGACTTGTAGGAGTGGGGATATTGTAATCTCCTTCCTCTCTCCTCGCATGTCCCAGACTTTCGGAGGCTGTTCCTCTCCTCAGGTCACAGCAGGGAGCAGTGAGGGCATTTGGCCGGAGTGGCTTTTCCGAGCCATCTCCTGTTCTCCTTCTGCTGAGGCCTTTGTATTTTCCTGTCTTTACAGCCGAGGAACTGCTAATATTGTATTTCCCACGACAAGACACCAGGAGGAGCTCCAGGGTAGGTAAAGCTCTGGTTTATTTTCCTATCCCATAGCCTCGGACGGTGGGATGTAGCTATCTACCTTCCCTGTGTGCTGGTGGCCATCTCAGGTCCTTGAAAGAGGGGTCTTTGCTGACAAGGGAAAAGCAAATCCCTGATCCTTGGAGAGAAGCTGACTTGGCTGGTGGCTCTGTGGACGGTCCACAGCTTGTGGGACGGTTGGTGTGGGGACTGTGGATGGTGAGCAGAGCAGCTGGCTGGCAGCCACCAGGTCTTCCAGCATCCCTGCTCCTGAGCGCATGTGCAAATCCCTGTCGTACGAGGGGGCAGGGGCAGGTCTGTGCCAAAAGAGTTTGGAACTCAGTAGCTTAGGAAATGGAGGGCAGCAGATAGATGTTTGCGAGGATGTGTAGGCAGAAGCACCACAAAGGCTGGGAACGCCTAGGAAGGCAACTTCTTCATTTAGCTGCTCTTTGGCCCACATGGGCTGTGTTCAGACCAATGAAATGCACCATTGAGTGCTCTGCTTAGTGCTTTGCTTTGGATGAACAAGAGCGTGGCTTCCTCGAAGAAGGAATTGAGGGAAGAGGTACCATGCAGGGGCTGCTGGGAGGAGGTGGGAGAGAGGAAGAAAGGAGTGGGATGCAAAGGAGCAACATCAGCTTGCTGGCAACATTAAGAAAATTGTCTTGGCAATGAGTGGTCAACTGACCTTAAGGATGGAAAATCTGGACCTACAAATCATAGAATGGTTTGGGTTGGAAGGGACCTTGAAGATCATCGAGTTCCAACCCACCTGCCATGGGCAGGGACACCTTCACGCTAGACCAGGCTGTTCCAAGCCCCGTCCAACCTGGCCTTGAACACCTCCAGGGATGGGGCAGCCACAGCTTCTCTGGGCAACCTGTTCCAGAGTCTCACCACCCTCACAGTGAAAAATTTCTTCCTAATATCTAATCTAAATCTCCCTCCCTCATCCTATCACTACATGCCTCAGTAAAAAGTCCTTCCCCAGCTCTCCTGTAGACCCCCTTTAGGTACTGGAAGGCTGCAATAAGGTCTCCCCGGAGCCTTCTCTTCTCCAGGCTGAACAAATCCAACTCTCCCTCAGCCTGAAATCCCAGAGGCAGAGGGGTTCATGGGGATCAGCTGAGTCTGATGAACCACCTGAATCTACAATGTTACTGGAGAGGTCACACAGTTCTTGGATGCTCATCGACATGGACACTGAAGCTACATCTACTCTTCTGAAATAAACAGTGACAGGGCCCAGATTTGGGACTGGATTGGTCCTTGGCACAGTTCTGATGATCTTAATGAGCTCTCATCCAACTTTTGGCCATGGCTCGGGAGTGTGCATGGGCCAAGAAGCAGCTGTGATATAACCACCTAGTTTTGGAGGGTGGGAGCTTTTAATACATGGCCAGACTGTGGCAATTGGTTTCAGTTCTAGAAAACAGCCTCTGTCACTGTTTAATTTGTTAATATTCTCTAATATCCATGTAATATTTTTTGCTATTATATTTCATTTCCAGGCTTCTTTCTTGCTGATGGAAAAGAACTGATTGAAAATTCGGGAGTGGGTGACAATGATGGAGTTTGTGATACTTGGAAATAAAAGGAAGGAGACCATAGAGAAAAGATTGCAATTCTCAAGAAACCTGTTTTTAGTAATGTTAGGGGTTCAATAGGGAAGATCCCACGGGAAGACAGCCTGGAAAAGGATTTCTATATCTTGAAGAAATAATATTAAATTGCAAACTGGGTGAAGCAAATTTTGGATTCCTTTAGGTCCGATATAGACGGGACTAAGTCTGAGCATCTGCAGGAGTTAGGATTAACTGGAGTTAAGAATAATAACGATTAGCTGTAGTCTAAACGTGCGTGTTGCTCTCTAGTGAGTCTAAAGCACACCTAAATTGCCAAGCTCAGCTCCAAGTGTCTTGGTTTTAGATGACTGAGGTCAGCTGAAATGAGCCAATATATTGGATTCCTTCTAAGAAATCTTGGAAGATGGGTGAATAAAACTAAAAAGAGGTAAAAAAAAGTGTGAGAAAGAAAAGAAGAAACCAGGGGAAGCAGCAGGGACAGATAATCAAGTGAAAGTTGTATCACAACGAAGCAATAGCAAAACTACAAGGCAAATCATGCCAAGCCCACCTAATGCTGCTTCTTGACAGGTAATGGGATTTGTGTGTAGGAGATGAACCGTAGGTGTGTTTTACCTTGATGTTACTAAGACTTTTGATACAGTTGCATGCAACTCTCTCACAAACACGCTAAAGTAGCCTAGAAATGCAGTTAGGAGGTGATGGGTGAATACTTGCTTGGAAATACTTGCAACTTGGGCAACCTGGTCTGGTGGGAGGTGTCCCTGCCTATGGCAGGGAGGTTGGAACTCGATGATCTTCAAGGTCCTTTTCAACCTAAACCATTCTATGATTCTATGAAAAGCCCTACTAGGAGAGTCACTGTGATATGGGGAGGGTGAACGGAGCAGGATTTCCACAGGGGGAATGTCCTTGGTGCAGCACTGGTCACCCACTTGATTAGCAGGCTGGGTAAGGGAAGAGAATATCTTCCTACCAATATTGGCAGGTGATGGCCAACTGCGGACGGCTGCGGACATGCAAAAGACAATGTTAGAATTGAGGAAATAATATGAAATAAATAGTATCCAGTTCGATCAACATGTGTATAAACCTTTGAACTGAAGTAGGGGAAATCATCTGTCTTAGAGACTGGAGACTGATGGGGAGAGAACAGTCCTTTAGGAAGAGACTCGTCATTGAGCAAGTGCATCGCAAGCTAAACATGAGCCAATAAGCGTCATGATGGTGTCAAGACCCCGATACAACCCCCCGGCTTGTATAAAATGTTGTAGAGTCTAAAAGACATGGTAGTTTCAAAGAAGAAAGAAATATCTTTTTTTTTTTTTTTTCCTTGGCCACAGAAGAGAATAATGAGCTTAATTGTAACATGCAGATCTTCAGGAATAGGTTAGGCAATCACCAGTCAGGAATGATCCAGGTAGAGGCGCTGCTATCCTGGGGCTGAGCAAGAGCCCATACATGCTCTAAGCTCCTTTCCAAGATCCCTTCCAGCCTGATTTCCTGCAATACATGGGGGAAATAGTGCACAGGGTACAAAACTATGGGATGTTTCTGCAACCCTCTAGTTTGGCTACGTGATGCCATTCCAAAACACCATATGCTAAGAAGGGCTTGGGCTCAGGCTCTCCAAAGGGTCTGAAAGCAAAGGAGGCCAGAGGCCTCCAAGTCTTTGTGCCCTGACCTGTGGAAGACCTACCAGAGCAGTGTAAATGCAAATGTAACCTACACCGTCTATGGAAAAGCCTGTATGAGAGCGAGGGGTAGCTGGACTTTCCCCAGAATGGCCCTGATAATGTGCTGACTAAAACTTATCTTGGTGGGAAAGACTCAGATAACAGAGCTGATCGTGTCAGCATTACCAAGACCGGCACCTGACATTTTAGATGAATCCTGCAAAAGAGGTGAGAGCATAAACCTCAGCTTCTACTGGGAAATGGGGATTGTGCAGCCTCTACTGAGGGACATCACACTCATTTTGAGATTAAAGATCATGGGTAATAAAAATAATGATTCAGGGAATCCAACATGGTCAACCAAAGTGTTTGGTCTTCTGTGTTCCCTGATGCCTCCTCTCAAATCATGTCCCTAATAATTTAGCTGATCTCATCCCTGCTGTGTGGGAGAGAGAACAGGAGCCCCAGTTCTGGTCCTGACCCTTGTTTTGGGTTGGGTGGTGCATCCCCAGCAGCGTGGCCAGCAGG
Organism: Anarhynchus alexandrinus; assembly: GCA_008711295.1. Classification (NCBI taxonomy): domain Eukaryota; kingdom Metazoa; phylum Chordata; class Aves; order Charadriiformes; family Charadriidae; genus Anarhynchus; species Anarhynchus alexandrinus. The sequence continues at coordinate 117,973 of VUYV01000268.1, forward strand.
GCAAGGGAGAGGATTCTACCCCTCTGCTCCGCTCTGGGGAGACCCACCTGCAGTGCTGCCTCTGGGTCTGGAGCCCCCAACGTAAGAAGGACATGGACCTGTTGGAGCGGGTCCAGAGGAGGCCACTGAGATGCTCTGAGGGTTGGAGCACCTCTGCTGGGAGGACAGGCTGGGAGAGTTGGGGTTGTTCAGCCTGGAGAAGAGAAGGCTCCGGGGACACCTTATTGTGGCCTTTCAGTACTTAAAGGGGGCCTACAGGAAAGCTGGGGAAGGGCTCTTGATCAAAGAGTGGAGTGACAGAATGAGGGGTAACAGTTTTAAACTAAACGAGGGGAGATTTAGATGAGATATTAGGAAGAAATTCTTTCCTGTGAGGGTGGTGAGCCCCTGTCCCAGGTCTCCCAGAGAAGCTGTGGCTGCCCCATCCCTGGAGGTGTTCAAGGCCAGGCTGTACAGGGCTTTGAGCAACGTGGTCTGGTGGGAGGTGTCCCTGCCCATGGCAGGGGGGTGGAATGAGATGATCTTTAGGGTCCCTTCCAACCCAAACTGTTCTATGATACAGATATGCACCAGTGCCGTCGTGCATCACCCAGCCCATGACAAGGGTTTGGTCGTGCACCAGAGGCATGACTGCCGTGCCAGGTCATACACCCAGACATTTCCCTGGTGTCTTATTTAACCCGCTGCATCTTAGTATTATATTTCTTAAGCCCATAGTCCCCCCACTCTCTGAAGGTCTATTGGTGCTAGAAACCCAACGCCCTGTTTGTCTGCCTGCTGTGGGATGGGTGAGCACCCGGGGTGTGGGACTAGGGCTGAAATCCCCACGCCACCACCGTCAGCATCAACTCATCCCTACCTCCCACTCAACCCGCAGTTCATGGCCAAAGCGTGAAGCCGAGCCGGGAGTGACAGCCAAAAATGAGGTTTGCCCATGGCCCGTAGTGCGAGGCTGGAGGTGTTGCCGGTCCCCATCGAGGGCCACCGGCAGTGACACAGAGCTGTGGTCGTTGTTGTCCTGGAGCAGCGCATTGCTGACGGCCCCGTGCAGAGGTTTCTGCTGCCCGTATCTGCGGCGCGCTCAGCCAGCCACATTTCCCCTGAAAAAATCAGTCTTTCCAGTTCAGGTCTCTGGGCTCAGCTCCGCAACGTGGTCACGGGTCCTGTCGGGGCCGTAAAGCGCCGTCAGCAAACCCCGGTGGGGGTAAGCGTGGGTGCGTAGGGTCAGCTCTCTAAATCAGAAGGTGGGTGGTTTTATGGGGTCACGTGTCATGAAGGGGAAAACCTGGGGTGGCCAGCGAGGAAGGAGGGAGCTGCTGGTGGTGCTTTGGCTGACCTGCTGAGCTCAGCTCTGAAATATTCATTTGGCTCCGGCACACGGAGATTCCGGGGATTGCGATTCCAGCCCCTTATCTCCTTTGCTGCTGCAGGCTACGGGAGGTCACGGAATCACGGAATTTTCAGAGTTGGAAGGGACCTCTAGAGATCATCTAGCCCAACTCCCCTGCCCAAGCAGGACTGCCCAGAGCACATCACTCAGGACTGCATCCAGGCGGGGCTTGAAAACCTCCAGAGAAGGGGACTCCCCCACCCCCCTGGGCAGCCTGTGCCACTGCTCTGCCACCCCAACTGGAAAGAAGTTTTTCCGTGTATTTGAACGGAACTTCCTATGTTCCAACTTGTGCCCATTGCCCCTCGTCCTGTCACTGGGAACCACTGAAAAGAGTCTGGCTCCATCCTCCTTCAACCCACCCTTTAGATACTTGTACGCAGTAATAAGGTCTCCCCTCAGCCTTCTCTTCTCCAGGCTAAAGAGTCCCAGCGCTCTCAGCCTTTCCTCATAAGGGAGATGCTCCAATCCCTCCATCATCTTAGTTGCCCTACGCTGGACTCTCTCCAGCAGTTCCCTGTCTCCTCCGATGCTCTTCAGCTGAGCTGGCTGAAATACCTGCCCCCAAAATACTGCTTATTCTCATAGCACCTTGCTGGTGGCTTGGTGGGATGCAGACACCAACACTGGGTCCAATGGACTCCATCCACGGGAGAGGGTCGTCATGGGGCAGAGGGTGCTAGAGAAACATTACTTCCAGATATATCCTGTTAATTTATTAGGATTCCGGCCATATCGAGTCTCCTTAGTCCTTCCTGCATGGCAGGGCACCTACTTCCAAAGCAGAAAATGATCACGTCATCGAAGCGTGACTACCAGCTATGAATATTTGCAGAGATGCAGCTGAGAAACAGCATTTGCTTTGCCCAGTAGCGAAGTCAGTGAAATGCCGGCCACGGTTCAGTGCCTGGTGTTTGTTCCTCTAGGTTCAAAGGCGTTTGAGTAGTTTCGGTTTCTATCTGCTCTAGAGTTTTAATTCCATGTTTCCTTGGAGGTGGTACAGGTGCCTCCTGCGAGGTGTGAAAGCTGCAATGTTTAGAGGAGCTTAGGAGGTTGTGGTGCCCAAGCCCGACCTGAAATGAGCCGTGTCTTATGCCTGAAGCCCCCGCAGAGCTATGAAAACCTTAACCCAAGTGTGTAATGAATCCTGCAGTGCAAACAGTGGTTTTCTTTATCGCAACTCAAGTGTAGAAGCGTTCTTGTAGGTGAAATTAAAAATCTCTTTTATTTCCAAGTTCCCACCCCTGCTCCAAGCCCTTGCAACATGGGAGCGAAATGCTTTTTGAGATAATGAGTATTTTTTCTCCCTTATAATGACTCATATTAGGTGACCTCTTTTAGATCAAATTTTCAGCGAACTTCGACACAAGGCAAGTTCAGTCGTAGGAAATTTCTGGTCAAAGAAGGAGTCCTCAATCAAGTTATAAGCCACTGAAGACAGAAGATGTGAGTGGAAAGTGGCAGTCAGGGCTAATAACCCAGTATTTGGCGCGATGACGTCATTACTTCATCACACGTAACAATTTCCACTTCACCCTGTACCTGCAAAATGCAACCCATTTTCATGGCAATGCCCTTTTCCTTTCACTGTGAGGGCTTGGGGGAAAAAAAAGGGGTCAGTTTCTGGGCTAGAAAAGTGGATTTCTGGTAATTCTACCCTCTCTTGGTCTTCCCCACCCTATGTCTCGGTAGATGCGTTCATGGTTATATAGATGTGAACAGTCAGAATAGGAACATGTGTCACAAAATTGGTATTACCTCAGGTAAACTTAGTAACCTGAAATATGAAAAATTTAGGTAAGATGAGTTGCCGGTCTCTGAACTGTCAGTTGAATCAGATCACAAAATCATGGCATCCTGCAGTGACATAAGTCAGTGGAGATTTCTGCTGGTATTACTCAAGAGAGGTGATAGAGCAGGGACAGGATTAGTCCCTTCTCATTTGAAAATGCCATGAATCCGTAGGAGGCTCCTGATTTTCTGGCGGACTGAAAATGCCGTGAAGCTGTTGATTTTCTGGAGGACCATGGATGAATTTGTGTGAAGAGTCCTACGCTTCAGTCCTCCTCTTCCAGCTTGGCTACATGGCTTTGGGAGAGGCTTCTCTCGGGGCTTTTCTCCACAGAGAAGCTGATCAAACTGGTTACATGGTCTTTTTCTGCAATAAAAACAGCTTTTACTCCCAAAGAGATCTGCTGGTGCTTCTGGGGAAACAGCACATGCACTGGTCTTTCTCCTCCAGGTTGCGGCTGATCCCTGCTGGATCACAAACAACAGAGTCCTTGCTCTTGCTCCCCCTTTTATTTTCATGCCTCTCATCCCTAATTATAAAATGAGGGATTGTTAGGTTGTGTGATTAAGAGCCATAATTTTCCATGAGCACAAAGGAGCAGAGGAGCGGTGTCAGGTGGAGGAACCCAAGTAAAGTAGTGCCAGTGGGGTCCCTGACCCAGCTCTTTCAGGGTTGCCCATGGAGGATGGTCAACCAAAGTCCAGATGTGGGACCCACCAGACATGTCAATGGAGGAGGCTTTCCCCACATCACCTTGCTGACTATAGGGGTATGGGACTCATTATGGCGTGCTGGGAAGAGACTTATGGGATTGTGCAAGACTTATTATGGGATGTTTAAGGGAAGGGGCGAAGTTGGGCAAAGGAAAGAATCAGGGTGGATCAGTGAGAGACAAACAGGAAAGTGAGAGGAGGAATGATTGGGGCTGGTCACATAGGGGATGGTGGTGAGTACGCTCGTCTAGCTGAGCTGTGTCCCTGATCACCCCAGGGTGCCCTGTCTTCTTATTAAATCCTTCTCTTAGCTTTATTTATTTATTTATTTATTTATTTATTTATTTATTTATTTATTTATTTATTTATTTATTTATTTATTTATTTATTTATTTATTTATTTATTTATTTATTTATTTATTAATTTATTTATTAAAGTGTAATTTCCCTCAAATGCTGCACGGTCTAAGGGCCAGCACCTGGAGACACCAGTGTGCGTGCATATGGCGTGGGTACGTATGTCAGTGTGGAAACGCTAAAGACATCCAGTTGGACTAGCTCCAGGTATTGGAGGAGCCGTAAGTCTGGGCGAGATGCTGGAGAGACTAGACCAGCTACTGGAGAGATTGTGGGATCTGGGGGGTTGGCTACTGGTAAGGTCATAAGTCTGGACCAGCTGCTGGGGAGACCCACTGGTGTGTGTTTGTGCCTGTGCATGAAGCAATAAGACCCGGGGATCCAGGGACAGCTACTGGAGATGGTCTAAGGCCAATAACTGGAGAGATCCATCTTGTATGTATGTGTATATATATCTGTATGTATTTTCCACTAACAGGCTTTCATCCTGATCAGCCAGAGAAGGGAACAAGATGAGGCCATTGGTCCTGTTTGTGTTTGCTTGAGTGATGTTTGGACAGGTTGGATCGATGGGTCAAGGCCAATGATACAACAAGGCCAAGTGCTGAGTCCTGCACTTGGGTCATAACAACCCCATGCAGCGCTACAGGCCTGGGGAGGAGTGGTTGGAAAGCTGCCCGGCAGAAAAGGACCTGGGGGTGTTGGTCGACAGCTGGCTGAATATGAGCCAGCAGTGTGCCCAGGTGGCCAAGAAGGTCGGTGACATCCTGGCCTGTATCAGGAATAGTGTAAGCAGGACTAGGGATTGGATATTAGGAAAAACTTCTCATCGAAAGGGTTATCACACATTGGAACAGGCTGCCCAGGGAAGTGGTGGAACCCCCATCCCTGGAGGTATTTAAAAGATGTGTAGATGTGGTGCTGAGGGACATGGTTTAGTGGTGGACTTGGCAGTGTTAGGTTGACGGTTGGACTTGATGATCTTAAAGGTCCCTTCCAAACTGGACAATTCTATGATTCTATGTTATTTGCCCATGTTGATCCACGTGGCTGGACATCTGCATATATATGCATGTTATACACGTGTTGCATATGTGTGTGTATGTGCCTATCATGAACCTGTGCTTATCTTTGCTACTGGAGGGACATGGGGGCATAGAGCTGCGGCATCCTCACCTCTGCTGGGTTTGAATTCAGGGCTACTGGATTTGGCAGCTCCGAACAAGGACAGCATTACTTTCTCATCACTCTAAGGGCTTAAATGTATATATATGCTGAACGGATGTGATACACTGACACAGCAGAGGAAAAAGCACATTGGAAAAATCCTTAAGGAGCAATCAATCCCATCCAGACTTTAGCTGCTAAGTTCTGCCAAGCCCTTACATTGCGCATGCTGAAGCTTTATAAACATTTGTGATTTTGGTGGGATTTTCACCGGATCATCAGAAGACACTCCCAGTTGCTTGCCAGGATCCTGACTCCATGTGACTTTGCTCCGATGCTACTGCAGGGGGTCCTACTCTCCCAGCTGCCCCCACACCTCACCCCACACCATAACACGTTGCTGTGCCACCACCATCTACAGCCACTGCGCTGCTGGTGGTGATACAGCCCTTTCAGGCACTATAAACTGAGAAACAAACTGTTTAAAAATACTTTATATTTTCTCCAGCCTGCCCTGGCACTCAGAGGAGACCTAGGCAAAATGCAGTACAGTATGGCCATGGAGATTGTCCACCACGTATGTCCAAGTAGTCCCTCCAGGAGAAATGCTACTCCAAGGTCCACCCAGTAGACAAGGCCAGAGAAGGGGTGGGAAACCAGCACTGCTACAGCGGAGCTCAGACAGCAACTGGGGGCCCAAAGCTGAACTCAAATGGGGCTCCTACTGGTGGGCTGTGGAGGGAAACCCATGGTGGTGCTGGTCAAGGCCAGTAAGGCCAGTTAGGGCCCTCAGTGCCCTTACAGGACATGCATGAGTTTTTCAAAGTGCTCCCAAAAACATGTCAACATGGGATCACGGCAATGAGCAGGGAAAGCGTCCCAGCTCCTGGTACCCTGAGGTCCCCCAGGAGGACTTCCCCCAGACATCTACTCTTCCCCTGTCCAGTCACCGCAGGACACAGGGATCCCCGAGATGAGGTGGGGGCAGATTGTGCAACTGAAGCAAAGGGAGGTTAAACCGTGAAGTTCCATGTGCTGTCCTCCTTTTGAAACCCTTGTTGGGTGCCTGACTTTGCAGGTTGCTGATCTCTGCTGTTTGGTTTGTGGGAGGCACGTGGAAGTGCATCCACAGATGTGTTTGTGGTGAGAGAACATTAATATTAGAAAGAGGGGGAGGAAAGGGGAGAAAAAAAGCTGCCTGAACATTTTTTTTTTCTCCTTTTCTTCCCTTATCTCTTTATCTGCCTGAATGAACTGTATTGGCTGATTCGGGATTCTGATGACATAGTATCTGCCCTCCCCTTTCTGGAGGTAGACGGAAGGAAGTGGGCTAGAAAATGAAATATCAGCTCCTAACCTCGGGTCAGGTAAACCAGCTATGTGCTGCAATGGAAAGGATGGTAGTGGTTGAACTTCACTATAAAAAGGAGACCACATCTGGCTTTGAGACACACGCAGAGTGGAAGAGGTCTGGGAGAAGGAGAAGTCTTGTGCTCTGTCAACTGTGTGCATCCTCCTAAAGCTGCAGAGAGGTTGCCATGGCTTTTGCCCGCTGCGCTGGGGTGGTAAGTACTTCTGTTTGGTACAAGTGCTAACATGTAATTGCTGCAAGGTTAAAAAGCAGAATGCAGATCCCATGATGCTGTTATCTAGGAGCACCTCTAGTTGGTCTTAGAGGGAGCTGAATGGGTTGCTAGATCTGTCTGATACGGCTTTCTGTCCTGAGCTTTTGCAAGTGGGTTTGGTGCTTGAGTGACAAAGAGGCAATGGACTATCCATTATTTATCTGTAAGGGCAGCACTGCTGATGTGGGGTTGGGACAGACAGTCCTTTTCTCAGGCAACGCGCTATCAAAATTGCTGAAATGTCATTGGGAAGTGAGTGTACGTGTATTTACATTTCAGCCTGGGTAGTACTTGCAGCACTGTCAAGTCTTGTGATATTCTTAAAAGCTATGCATATATCTGTCTTCTTTTCCTAAACCTCTGGCTCCTGGAAATGGCCCAAGAAACTCAGATTTCATCGAGAAAAGGGCTATTTCCAGCAGATGGTTGCTAGGTGGCAACCTTTCCTGTCCTGAGAAAGCACACAGCTTCCTAGGTTTCTAAGCTTGGGCATGGGGTCAGCTGGGTTCTTACCCTGCCTTGTAGATCATGAGACACTGCTGTTTGACTGCGGAGGAGGACCTTTCGTAGCTTGTTGGAGAGATGCTCTTCTTGGTGCAGAGCCAAGAATTTGAATAAGAGTTTAGCATCCGTTGTGATGAGTATCATTGTCATTGTTGTGCTGTTTGCACGTTCTGGCCCATTTCTCCCAAATATAAGTATGAAGATGGTCCATTGATGGTCCAGTCTAGCCAAGACTTGGCTCTTCGTGCTCTCTCTTTCTTGACTGAACAGAGCTAACGGCACCTTTCTCTCTCCCAGTTCAGATCACTACTTTTGGTGCTGGTTCTAGCACTCACCGTAAGGAGCTCACCCCGTGGGAGGGCAGTTCATCCTCGGCCCAGCAAGGACGGTGGCTCTGTGAGGCTTAGAGAAGGCTGCCTGGATGAAAAGGATCTCAAATTCCCTACAACGGTGAAAGTTGACATCCGTATCAGCAATTCAGATCATGCCTTTAGCGTGGTCCATGATGTCAGGAACCGGTCTCTCGCTCCTTGGGACTACAGGTAACTGTTTAGTTGTTGTCTAAATCGCAATAGATGTGCTGCACAGATGATTTTTTGTGGTGAATGATGGCTGGTTCTCAGCATATGCCTAGAGTCCTGTGAATATTGAGAATACTTCTTGACACATGCATTTTGGTGTTAGATGACATAGAAACTGCAGTGCAAAGGGACATCATTGGAATATTTTCTAATCATCTTACCAATATTTGTCAAAGAATTATTACTCTAGGAAAAGAAAAATGTCAGTACATTGCAATTTTACGTTTTCATAGCTGGAAGAAATTTTTGAATGCTGAAATTAAAACAAAACCAAACAAAAATTGATAGTTCACTTGCCATCAGTTCTGTATTTCACCTAGCTCCACTCCATTCGTCATCTCCTAAAGAACGACATGGCAGTATTACCCTCCCAAAATTGATTCTGTTTCTAGGAAATCGTTCTAAAAATGTTGAAGATAGGGAATTTCTTTGGCCTTGCCTCATAATGAGGGTACAGAGGTAAATAGTATGGGCCTTTCGTGGAGATAAACAAGAAGATCTTGTCAAACTGTGTTGTGCAAGAGCCTAAAACCCTTTTGTGTCCCCATCCTCAGGCTCGACGAGGACCCCAACCGCTTCCCCCAGGTGATCGCTCATGCCAAGTGCCGCCTCTCCGGCTGTGTGAACCCACTGGGGCAGGAGGACCACAGCCTCAACTCCGTCCCCATCCAACAGGAGATCCTCGTCCTCCGGCGGGAGCAGCGGGGCTGCCTGCCCACCTACCGCCTGGAGAAGAAAGTCATCACCGTGGGCTGCACGTGTGTCGTTCCAGTCATCCACCACCAGTCCTAGGAGGGATTAGTAGGGGAGGCAACACTGGGAAGAAGAAATGTCTCCTATGAACGTCCCTCTGGAGAAATCCCACAGTCGCCTACCTTGCATTCCAGGAATTCAACATGACATTTCCTTTCCAAATCTGAGCAAATTACTTCCTGGAAGTACTGATCCTTCTTGTTGTTCATTTATGGATTGTAGAATGGGATTCACTGGTGGCTGGTGATGGAAGGGAGAGAGGGCGATGGAAGAAAAGCTGACTCCAACCAGGGAGGGGGTAAAGCAGTGTTTATTTATTTTTTTTTTCCTCATTGCGGCTTATATCAGTTTGGTGAATCAAATGAATTGTAGTTTCAGAAATTGTCGTTGGCAGTAAATTTCCCTAATGTATACGTGCCAACCAGCAGTAACACAAAAAATCCCTCCTCCTGCACTTTCTCCTTCCCTCTCTCATCACCTGGTCCCTTTCCCTTCTCTGTCCATCACTGCTCACTAGTGTATTTCTAGTGTAAATCTGGAATAAGTGCCACCAGACCTGATTCTCATCGCACTCTGGTTTTGTGTCACCGCTGCTCCATGGGGAGCAGTGGCTGACTTATTCCAGAACAATTTGGGAGAGAATTGAACCTACTTGCATAGAGCGTTAAAACGGCAAAGAACTAATGACTGTTTATATTTCTATTTATATGTTCTATTTATGACTATATTTATGGCTTTGTACGTGCTCAGAGTATCCAAAAATGGTAAAGGTTTACCTGTATTTATTCAATAACTTATCCACTGAATAAAATTTGTATTTTATTTAAAAGAATGGTGTTTTGTGGTAGCTCAAAATGAAAGCAGACACAGAGAATAGGCTTGTGCTGCAGTAGCACTGAGTGGTTTCAGCAAAGATCAGACTTTTTCCGGTGCAGTGATATGAGTAAAAGGGAGCGCAAAAGAAATTGCAGCCTAAATAGATGCAAAAAAGGGCTGAAAGTGGTGAATTGAGGTTGTACAGGCAACGCTGGGCGAGTTGGCAATAGAGTCGTGTTCTCTAGACCTTGGGGATGGTCTCTATGGATGGTGGGAAAAGAGATGCGAGACACCGCATTGCAGGGTTGCAGCCGAAATTTGGTATGGGGGTCTAGCCTGGTTCATGTGAGCTGGGGAAGTCCTATCCTCTTCCAAACAAGGTGTCATCCTCATAATCTCCCCTCTTCTCTGCTAGCTGGACGGTTGGCTGAGCAGGAATGCAGGGAAATAGGCAAAGATGGCTTCATCTCACTGCTCTTTAACGAGCCAAATATTAAGTGTTGGGCTTGAAGTGGTGGATGAGGATCCCTCCACATCAAGGGAACAAGGAACAAACACCTCCAGGTCAGGGTTGCCTGCTGAGCTGAGGTGTCCTAACTTAGGAAAGGAGGATTTGCCCTCTCTCTCAGCTACTCAAGGAGCACAGCCTAGCCAGACTCACTGTTAATTACTTTATCAGATTGCTGTAGTGTTGCTTTTTTTTAACATTATTCATCTTTCATCCAGACCTGAGCCAGATTCTCAGACCTCTGATTTTGGTTTCTGTTGGTGGAGGTTTTAAGCCCATATTTCCTTGTTCATCTGCATTTAAACCAGGGTAAACCTGTGTGCAAGCATTCTCGTATTTCGCTTCGGCTGCACAGAAGCTGCTTTAAATTAGATACACCTGCTGCAGGTAGACCCTGGGTTTCTTCCACCGGGTCACATAATCACAGAATCCCAGGCTGGTGAGGGTTGGAAGGGACCTGTGGAGCTCCCCCAGTGCCACCCCCTGCCAGAGCAGGGGCACCTCCAGCAGTGGCACAGGACGGCGTCCAGGCGGGTTTGGAATGGCTCCAGAGTGGGAGACTCCCCCACCTCTCTGGGCAGCCTGTGCCAGTGCTCTGCCACCCGCACAGGAGAGAAGGCCCTCCTCAGGTTGAGATGGAACTTCCTATGTTCATATGTATATGAACATTCACATGTTCCTATGGGTCATTGGGTCTAAACGGCAACTTTGCTGTTTGTTTGTCATGCTGGGTATATTCCCTGGCCCGCAGGTCACCGGGAGCCAGTTCGACAAGCCATAGGTAACAACACAGGGTAACCGTCTCATTCAGTTACAAACATCTGTACTCATTTGTGGCAGCAGCTGTTTCGTTATGACCACCAAGCTCTTCATGTGGTGGAGCGCAAACCCCATGGAGGCGCCTTCTTGCGCACTCTTGCGTAACACCAGCTTTCCTCTTACAGTAACCGCTGACCAGGAAATCGCACGCTGCACACCCCGGTTCTTACTCCTGACCTATTTCTCTCCCTCTCGATAAACCCAGCCCGTGGGGTTGTCCTCACTTGTTTTGCGGGGAGAAAACTAGCCTACATCTCTCTCTCTCCAGACAGAATTACTTGGGCGTTGGGTTCTTCACAGCTAAACAGCTCCTGTGCTGATGCTCTTAAACACCCATCAGCTTACCCAAAGAGTTGTTCTAACTGGATGATTTATGAAGTAGCTAATCAAGAAAGTGCAAAAGTAGCTAATTAAGGAATTCTCACCCGTGGGTCATGAGGTTTTGCAGCCGGCGCTATCAACTGCAAACCACACACCTCTCGGTGAGGCGTGCGCTTGTACGTGGGGATTGTTTCTAAATAAAACGATCAACAAGGGTTATTTCCTTCTAATGGCATCATTCTTAGAGTGCAGTTGGTTCTAAATATGAGTCTGGTTGTTTTTTAGGTGCTGGCTTTTGTGATGAGGTAGGTGGTTGGCTTTCATTCCCAGCAATCTAAGAACATGGCAAACGAGTTTATGCTTCTTGTAAACAGCACAGTCATATCTCCACCAAGAGCAGGCACAGTTCACAGCTGAGGACCAGCCTTTGCAAAAGGCTTTGCTTGTTTTTGTTCCCCTTGCAGCAACGGTCCCAGCCCCTGGGTGACCAGCTGGGCATCTCTGGCTCTGAAGTGCAGCTTAGAGCAGCCTTCAGGGATTTGGTTGTTTTACCAGGAGGAGAAGACACAGCTGTAGGTGTTGTAGCAGCCCCGCAGTGTCTTCTCGTAACCTGCTAGGCTAAGCAACCTATGGTCACAGGTTGGTGAGTGAGCCTTGTGACCTTTCCTGTTCCTTCCCTCTTCTGCTTGCCTCTCATTGACCTCCTTTCCGTGTCCCCTCGCTCACTCCTCCCTTGGCTGTGCCTGTTCTGGCAGCTTGAGGGGGGATCCCATTGTGTAGTAGCTCTCATGGGATGTTTGAGATGGCTGCAAAGACCCCTGCGTTAGCGTGGGCTGGGAGGCACAGTAGTGATGTGAGCCTGGGTAGATGCCTCCTCCCAGACCTGTGCTTTGACCCATGGACGTGTTGGCCTGCAGGTGTGAGTCAGGCTTCTCTGGACCTTTGACAACAGGCAGATGCTGCTGGGGGTGTTCAAAGGGACTACAGACCAGGTCAGCCTGTTCCACAAAATCATGGCTTTTAAAAGTGCACAGAAATTAAATATATAAAAGATGTGAAGGTTGCAACCTAAAATGCTGAAACAACCCAAGAACTGTGTTTGTCTTTGTTAAGCCAGAGGAGCAATGGCTTGAAAATCCAGAAGTCAACACGGCTTTTCGAGAGTTAGACCTAAAAGACAAAATTTTAAGGGGATGAGCGATTTGCTGGCCAGTCCTGTGGGGACCTGTGGTTTGGTGCCACCATGATGGGTACAGATGACGAGGTGAATTTCCACATCAGCTGTGAGTTCTGGCTGTCCTGGGAGACGGCCTGACAGATCAGACCAGAAACCTGCTCCCATGCCACCGTCACGGGGTAAAATGTGAGACTTGCCTTGATCTCCTTCCCTTGTCTCCTTCCCCTTCTTCCTCTTTGCTCTCTGATATCTTTGTTAACCTTATGCTTAAGAAGAGTCCAGGTGTATGGGACAAATCTCCATCTTCCACAGCGCTGTTACAAGGCTGTGACAAAAAAAAGTGCCTTCTTAAAATGTCAGTGATTGCCTGATACCGCTCGGCAGGCGCAGAGCTGTCGATGGGGACGGGACGGTGTGCTGGTGCTGGCTTTCAGGAACTGAGAAGATACCAGCCAGACTCAGCATCAGAAACAAACCACGCTTTTTTGCTTTGCTGCGCACACAAACATTTTCCGTCTTTGCTAATTATTCTCTGTAGTTCCAGGGCTGGACAGTAGTAGCAGCTTCAAGTCCTCAGTTCTTCAGATAAAGCCATTCCTGCTTTCTGCGTAACTTTTATTTTCCTTTTTTTTTTTT
>VUYV01000268.1:132523-152456 GCA_008711295.1 Anarhynchus alexandrinus
AACCTGAGGAGGGCCTTCTCTCCTGTGCGGGTGGCAGAGCACTGGCACAGGCTGCCCAGAGAGGTGGGGGAGTCTCCCACTCTGGAGCCATTCCAAACCCGCCTGGACGCCGTCCTGTGCCACTGCTGGAGGTGCCCCTGCTCTGGCGGGGGGTGGCACTGTGTGAGCTCCAGAGGCCCCTTCCAACCCTGACCAGTCTGTGATTCTGTGATTCATTCTGTGAGCCCACACAACACCCACGCAGCCTCCAGAGGTGAGCATGAAGTTGGCACAAGGCCCAGTAAATTTAAAAAAAAAAAAAAAAAGGTTGTGTCCTAAGGCACGGATTTAATTGGGGTGGTAAGTGGTCCAAGGGAGAATGACGCTGCTGGAAGGGGGAGCGGAGTATCTTTACAGCCCGTCAGCAGAAAGCTGTCGGCGTTTTGGCGCTCCGACTGCGTCATCTCTTGCTGACCTGGTTCTGATTTTTTTTCCACATAGCAGCGCTCTCTCAGCATCGCTAACTAGTCTCCATTACTCATGTGCCAACTCCAGCTAACTGCACATCACTACCAGGTAATAAAGGGTGGGACTTACCATAATTTTAACTGTTAGAAGTTACTGGGGCTGCTGCAGACAATTTGCTGAAGTTCCTTCTATAGCAAGTGGTAGGAAGCTGAGAGATTATCTAATGGATGAGGCAGTCAGCTCTGTTTCAGTCTTCCTGAACTGATATTTATTTAACTCCTTGAAAACCTCCAAGAATAAGTGTTCCTCCATGGGTGCTTTTTTGTTTTTTTGGCAGTCAGTTCCCATGCTTAATATTCTTGGGACAGCCAGCTGCATGAACTGCAGGACCTGCAGAAGATCTTTAAGGAAGAATAGGCTTGAGAGGCTGAAAGAGTTGGGGGTGTTCAGCCTGGAGAAGAGAAGGCTCCGGGGAGATCTTATTGCGGCCTTCCAGTACCTAAAGGGGGCCTACAGGAGAGCTGGGGAAGGACTTTTTACTGGGGCATGGAGTGATAGGACGAGGGGGAATGGCTTCAAACTGGAAGAGGGCAGGTTTAGATTGAACATTAGGAAGAAGTTTTTCACTTTGAGGGTGGTGAGGCACTGGAACAGGTTGCCCCGAGAGGTTGTTGAGTCCCCATCCCTGGAGGTGTTCAAGGCCAGGCTGGACGTGGCCTTGGGCAGCCTGGTCTGGTGGGAGGTGTCCCTGCCTATGGCAGGGGGGTTGGAACTCAATGATCTTCAAGGTCCTTTCCAACCTAAACCATTCTATGATTCTATGATTCTATAGGACAAGGTAGGAAACAAGCTAAGTTAGGATCACGTATAGTGCTAGATAGTTATAGCGGTGTTCAAAGGCAACTAAAGGCGTGGACAGGAGTCCACTGTTGTGATTGCAGATACTGTGATCACTCAGAGTTAATTAATGTTTCCTTGAACCAGTGTATATCTACTAGGCAGGGGGATGGTATGAAGCCTGTGGCTGTGAGTTTAGGTTACAGGCTGACCCACCTGATTTTGCCTGGAGTGTATTAGGGAGGATTTAGGCTCACTGGCACAGCTGGAGGGAATAACCCACAGCAGCAAAAGTTGGGATGGTCGCATCTCCAGTTAGCACAGCTGGATGGGGAGAAGATGCTCTCACCTGAGAGGACTTGGCCTCTCGTTAGGGACTCGCAGCCCTGAGGCTGCTCTGCACCTCTAGAAATTCCGTGTGTGGTGGTGCGTTTGCCAATGGCACTTCGCCAGCGCCTGAGGAGGGTCACACCTCCCCGAGGCGGCGGCAACCAAAACAGCCGCATCTTCGCAAAGCCGCCCGCCTTTTGGAAACACGGAACGTTTTCAGCTGAGAGCTTTTAACCCAAGCGTGCTTTAAATAACCCCCCACCCCGCAGTGCTAGACATCCACCTACGCAAGTCCCGTCGCGAACCGTGGCAGAAGTGCTGTGTCAGTGCGCCCTACATTTGAAGCACTGACTGCTGGCAGCGAGCGCGGTGGAAGGACACGAGGGCGGAGAGAATTACGACTGCAGTTAGCAATACGTGGTTAATTGCTTCAGTTATCCACCCGGCTCACTCACGTGCTTTTCCCCGTGTAGCCTGGGAGTGACCCTGCTCCACAGAAAAATGGGTTGAAATGGGTTGGACTGGGATTCACAGGCAGCGTCGGACCAAAGTTAAAACTCAGCAGTGGAAACTCACTCTCCATTTTAGGGGAGGGAGTTTCCTTCCCCCTAAAGAAGCATTCAAAGTGTTGTGTCGAACCTATCTTTACAAATCCCCTTCCAATCAGATAGTCATGTGGATAACTGGGTAGTTGCTCACTGCTTTTTTTTGCCAGTCTGTCTTTAATGTGAATCTATTGAGTGTCCCTTGGTAAATAATTTTCCTCCAGGTATCTTAGTTTCTCTATCGGTAAAACAGCATTAATGACACAAGCCCTAACTTTTCTATGGGCGTTACATCTGCCGCAGCAGAGCTAGATGCTATCAAGAGAATTTTAGGTTTTAGCATCATGCGGATCTCTTATATGGTCATATTTGAATTTTGTGATTTCTTACCTTATCAATAAGGTTTCTTTAGAAAGAAAGGAGAATATCACAGAGTTATTCACTATTTTATTTTTATTACACAAAGATAAATAAGCAGGTACATTATTACTGATTTTTCCACCAGCATAAATAGAATTACATAAATAGACATTTCAAAGTGTAAACTAAAGATGTGTAAAGAGTTCCCATTACTTTTTCAGCCCAGCACATGAAGGTGTCTGGATTCTGAATTCATAGAGTTCAAGATTTTGGGGGAAAATAATTATTATTTTTTTTAAAAAAAAACCTGATCCTTCTTAATTATTACTATATTCTGATAGATTCTATCTAATGATTATGGTTTGATTCAGGTTGGCAGACACGGAATCAGCCCCTTCATTCCATCCCTGTTAGGCAAGGAAGGTTTCCTCCGCTGCTCCCTGCTCTCACACTACTGGCTCCCTTTAAGCCTGGTGTCGGATCAAGGGGGTGACACACGTGCAGCCCACGGTGATGATTTTCTTCTCCAACCGGTATGATTGGTGGCAGCCCTTCTGCTCCCGCCGGAGGACGAGGATCTCCTGTTTGATGGGGACGGAGTTGACGCTGTGGTCCAGCTGCCCGTGCAAATTCACGCACCTGGAGTGGCGGCACTTGGCGTCAGCGATCACCTGGGGGAAACGGTTGTGGTCCTCATCGATTCTGTAAGATGACATGAAAGGAAGTGTTTGATAATGGGAATACTGCTGCATGATAGTCTGCATCACTCTGGGCTCCCAGCTTAGGAACCTGTACCTCCTGGGAGATTTCCTATGTCCCTCCCTATGGAGGGACAGTAGACCCTCCACTACTCCAGGTTTTTAAGTGTAAGTAAGTAGATAATGCAGGTTTTTAAGTGTAAGACAAGCATGACAGGACTGCACACAACTACCTTTGCAAAGAACCTGCTTCAAACAGGTGCTGACTTTGAAAGACCGATTAGAAATTATCTGAGCTTCCCAACATGTCAGACTGACTAATGGACCCAAAGACCTTCAGCTCCCCTCCAAAACATGAAATGTTCTTAGGGCCTGATGCTGATGTTATTAAACCACCACTGAATTTGGTGCAATGTTAGCCCTCTGAGGTCTTTTTGATGATCTTTTAGGTAAAGAATGCTTTTGAAGATAAAGCTTGCCCCAATATACAAATAAATTAATTAAATTACAAAAGTAATTTATTTGCCTTCTGTATGTGAGCCTCGACCATGCCTTTTGCTCTGCGCTCCTTTCTGTATTGGATAACTTTCAAAGAGGATTATACGGGCTGTGGATAGCCTCATATTTCCCAAATCTCTCAACAGCGAAGCACTGATAGTAAAGATCTGGGCATGACCTCTGCATTATTCTTGGCCATTGCCGCCAGTGTATTTCTAGACTATAAGGACAGAGACAATACCTGTAATCCCACGGAGCCAGAGAGCGGCTGCTGATATCAAGAGTCGTTTTGGTGTCCTGGTTCAGGCTGCTGATGCTTATGTTGACTCTCACAGTTTGAGGGAATTTTGAGTCTTTTTGGGTCAGGCATCCAGCATATGCTTGCTTGAAGAGGCTCTCCGGCTTGAGTCCAGGCTGTATCACCTTCCCATAGGCAGAACTTCTGGCAGCCAGCACGGCCAGCAGCATTAGGAGCAGCGATCTGAACTGAAGACAGTTGGTGCATTTAGGACATAATTCAGATACAGCTGCTGTAATGCAGCAGTGGGGCTGAGAAACCCACCCACAGCCAGCCTAGCTGCTAGTTAAAGTCTGTACCGCAGGTTGGAGTAATTATGGGAAAATTGCCATATATCACATCTACCCTTGCTTTCATTAACTAATTCTTACAGTGATGACAGGTATGGTATACACTCAGTTGTAATTTAATGATAAAAAAATTTCAATTTTATAAAATAATATAATACAGGAGATATCAGAAAGGAGATAACAACAAAAAGACACTCTAAAGTTGAGTTTTCAATGTATTTCTTGACTTCAGACTATGTCACAGTAGCCCCGTTCGCAAATATATCGGTACAGTCTCATTGCTGCCCCGTGCTGGTGCTATTCATCAGCCCCCTGTTTCAGTTATTTTCAATTATTAATGGTTTAAACAAGCATTTTACAGATGGGTGCAGATGCCCATTCCTGGCAATCATCTATTAGAGTTTAAATATGTCTCTGTCAAACTGGGGGAAAAAAGAAACTAGAAAGCAAGTTCTTACCGGAGAAGTGCAAAGGATCGGAGACATCTTCCTTCCTTCTCTTACTGTGGCTGATGCTCGTGCTGGGCTCTGTCGAACTGAGGGTGTCTGGGCACATTTGCTGGTGGACTTTTTATAAGGGCTTCTGTGCTGTCCTAGTTAATGTGGAGTAGGTGTTTTTTTCCCAACCTTAACTGTGGTTTCTGACCATAACTTAAATTAAAAAGTGTATGTATATATATTCCATCAACGCAGGTGGAAGACAGGATATGGGCTCGCCCTTTCTTAGATCTGTAGATGATGTCATTACTTTAGCCATGTCGCTCAAGTAGTAACACAACTCAATGACAGTATTAGAAAACCACCAAAAAATTGGCACGCACTGCAGTGAGCGGGTGCAAAGTGGGAGGTGTCCCTTCCCATGGCAGCGGGGTTGGAACTCGATGATCTTTAAGGTCCCTTCCAACCTTAACCATTCAATAATTCTATGAAAGTGCATAATTTTAAATTGGGACAAGAGTCGTCATCTAATCAAACATAAGTTGATGCACTTAATGGTCTTGACTTGGGGTTCTGTAGGTATCAAAACCACTAATGTCACTGGCACTGCCACATTGGATCCATTTGCCCCTAGGTGTCCTGTTTTGAGGTCAGTCTGGTGTCTTTTTATCCTGAATCGGGCAGATGTTGGACAGCTGGCCCCCATCCAATTGCTCTCCATACTTGCCATGTGCTGTCACTTGCCTGGGTGCCTAGGGACCCAGTCTCCTTCTCAATCTCTTATTTCTTTCTCAAATTTCCTAGTCTGGATTAAACTATTTTTATTCATGTCTACACCTCAAGTGCGATATGTCGGTTTTGATCAGAATGCTTTGTGATAAAGGGTTCCCAAATTCAGTCATTCTCCATCTGGGGAAAAAAAAACCAAAAAACAAACCAAACCAAACCTAAAAAAAAAACCCAAACAAAACATGAAAATTGGTTTTGAGCTGTCCACCTTTTCATTTCACTCAGGCTCTTGTGCTATGAGACAGAGCTGTGATCCCGAGGAAAAGGGTCTGGGAAGTGTGATGGATGTGGTTAAACCTTCCAGTCCTAAGTTAGGGAGAGGACAGAGGGATTCAAGAGAAACATTGTGAAAGCTGAGAGATGTGAAATAATTCCTCATGTTGGCAGGAATACTGGAAGGAACTGAAGACACCTTGTCCATGGTGTATAGGTGGTAGCATGCTGCACTTGAAAATATAGGGAGCTAAAATACCTTGCGTTGTGTAGCCCCAAAGCATTATGTCTCCTTGTGTCCCAGCCCTGTGTCCTGGGTGACAGTGACCAATGATCCTATGTAGCTCCTGATCTCACCCTACTGTCTCTCTGTCCTTGGAAGACCTATAAACTGCAGCTGTGATGTGCCCTGCCATGTTAGTATTTAAACATGCAATACTTAAATCCAGGTGTTCAAGTGGACAGACTCCATGTGACATGATATCAGTCAGGATCCCTTTCTCCCATTCAGGGGAATTTTTCTAGATTTTCACTGAGATATTGTAAGGGAGGTTGCAGACCTGAAGAGGTTGGGCTGCTTCAAGGCTGTGCCCCCTTTTGGCTTTGGGTCATAGAATCATAGAACAGTTTGGGCTGGAAGGGACCTTGAAGATCATCAAGTTGCAACCCCCCTGCCATGGGCAGGGACACCTCCCACCACACCAGGTTGCTTCAAGCCCCATCCAACCTGGTCTTGAACACCTCCAGGGATGGGGCAGCCACAGCTTCTCTGGGCAACCTGGGCCAGTGCCTCACGACACTCACAGTAAAGAATTTCTTCTTAAGATCTAATCTCAATCTCCCCTCTTCCAGTTTGAAGCCATTCCCCCTCGTCCTATCACTACATGTCCTTGTAAAAAGGGTCATCGTTGTTGCTCTGGCTGATAGCAACAGCCTTGGGTTTTGTTTCTTATTAGGGAGATGTTTTGATGAGCCCTGAATGCTCATTAAAAGCTGTAGGCTTGACCCTGAAAGAGACCTTACCTTCAAGGAGGGATGTCTGTATTATTTCCTCTCATCTGCTTTCAGTGATTTAAATGAACAGCTCTTCAGTAAGTATTTTGATGACTGGGTTGTATGGGATGCCCTGGGACAAGCTGCTTCTGCAGCATTACCCAATATCTTTTGTTGAGAGCTTGGAGCTCTACAGTTACGCCAGTCAGCAGCAAAGTCGGGATGTAAAAATTCTGGATAAAGCAGATACTGGACCAGGAACTAGAAACCTGATGGATGCATCTCCTAGGCAAATATCCCAACCACTAGCCTACAGTGTCTTCTTCTCCCTGGCAAATAGTTCATGGCATAACTAATTAGGACAAGTCAGGAGAGACCTAAGGAGAGACTCTCCCCCTAGACTGCTACAAAACCTGGCACACACGGAGAGGAGCAGGCTCAGATCTCTCAGCTCCCCAGGTAATGATGCTCATCATAATGAACTACAAGATCCAACCAACCAGCTACTGCCATCCTCTCTGATGAGGTTTCTGGAGAGTAGGTGGGAGATGGACAGACGGAAGGGTGTTGATGCTGCTCATATGCTGAATTTCAGAGAGGTTCTTCACAAAGGGGCTTACGTTTTAGAAAGGAGGGGGTGAACATTGAATCTATCCTTCTCTAACATTTTTTTCCTTAGGAAAAGACTGTCATCACTTTGCTCCGACAGTGGGTTACACGTAGATAGGATGTAAACCATGAAATAACACTCAGTGTAACAGCCCTGATCTGCTGGCTCATGCCTTTTTCTCAGGTCTAATTTTGGTGACGTTTTCAGATGAAAACAATGCAAATAAGGTGTGTTTTTTACATTTGCTTAATATTTACGTGTAAGTCCAAGTTTTACTCACCTTGTGCCATCCAGAGGAGGATGTAAGTAAGGGTAGAATTTAGTTTGCAGTTTCTGGGATAGCCGTGACCTATATCAGCTTGTTTAAAAGATGCTGATGGTTGAAAAGCTACATGTATAATTCAGTTTCCCTCTTAGAGTTTGAGATGCAGAGGTTAAAGGAAATGGTTCCCTCAGAAGGGTTTTTCTCTAATGCCGTTTACTGAAATATCCATTCAAAGTGGGTCAGTTAAATTTCCAACTTTAGAAGCAAAAAGTATTTGAAAAGCTTGCAAGGTAGTGGAAGGTCAGGTTCAACCAGCCTGACCCTAAATCCAGGCTCGTTTACTCTAAATGTGTCAGTGGTTTGGGTTACCTCAGTACTTGAAAGGTGAATAGTTAACCGTTCAGACACGGCTAATGTAACGCAACAGTGCAATGGTGATAAAAAACCCAAAAAACTTTCCATGGTTTGTTTTCAGCCACGAACACGTTCGTTTGCAGTTGTGATAAGCAAAATGAGAGGGTCTCAGGAGGTAATATACCTCTTGGAATCCTTCCACCAGGTCTGAATTACAGGAACGAAACTCTCACATTTCTGGTTCCAAGATCTTTCCAAGCCCTAAATAATTTTTTTCCAATTCTTCTTGGTCTCAAGTGCAGACAAAAACTGAACATGATTTTTTCCATGAGATTAGATTTTGCCCCATGGCATTCTGACACTTAGTGCTCTCTCAACTAGAGATCTGAAAACCAGGACACAAACAAAAGCTTACTGAAACAAAAGGATTAAGGATGATTTAAAGCCTTTTTGAAATCAAACCTAGCTCTTCTCTTGGCTCTGGTGAAAACTTTCTTGACACTAGGTTGCTACTGAAGCACTTTACCCAGCTGAGATCCTTCAGGCACCCAAATCTGAGTATGTTGGCCTCGATGACACTTTCTCCCCTCAAAGTCACGGTGTGAGTCAGTGCCAGAGCTCTGGTGCCCTGACTGAGCTTGCTGCAAATGAAAACAGAAATGTCAGATATCTCCAAATACTTAAAACAATTTTTTTTTTCAATCACTATGAGTTAAGTTTATGCTACTTTTGGAAAAAAGGGAGTTTTTCTATTTACATTTACGAAGATATTTATTTATTTTTTCTTGCTGTAGAGAATGCATTTTCTTCATTTTGAGTCGTATTCTTATAAATCCCTGCAAGCTAAGGCAACGCTCTTCTTATGTACAAGCATTGCATGGCCTGCTGTGCAGTGGTGGAGGTAATTTCTGGGAGATCAATGGTTAGACTGAGCCTGAGGGCAGTGGTTATCTGAGAGAAACTCAGAACTTGAGGGGCAAGGCTCTGAGCACCCTGATTAAACACTGAACTTTAATTTTAGTTTAATTTCATTTCGTCTTGATCTGAGTGGATCAGAGACATCAGAGGTGCCTCCAAACTGGATAAATCACTACACTGATCTTCCACCCCTTGATCTTTGCACAGAAGACATGACAGAAAAGGTAAAGTAACCTTTTTCCTCTATTAAACACCTCTACATTTCCTCGGCAGCAGCTGCAGTAGAAATGATCATCTCCTCCTGCATTCCTAAATTGTCCGAACACAGCTACATCGATATCTCAGTTATTCATCAGCCGTGGTTGCTGTCGGTGGTTGACACATCTCCTGCACGACTAATATCTAATAGATATTCGGTAACTGGGAAGTCAACATAAAGGAAGTCGACCACTCGATTCATCTTTTTGATTGCTGCTTGGAGGGAGAGGGGAAAAAGAGGGCTTCCAGATATGTGAATTGGACTTAATGAGAAGCGGGAATGTTGTGCCTGCTCTGTGGTAATTAATAGCTGATTAATATGTGGCTGTAATGTAGGCTGGGTAAGTGGAGAGGGGCTTTATGGGGCCAGGAGGTGGGTGCAGGATAGGACTGCTGAGATTACAGCCGGATCCTGAGCAGCAGCAGTGTCACTACTGGTGGTATTGTAGTGCCCACGGGTTCCTTGTAAAGCTGGGCCAAATTAACACCTAACACCTGATGGAAGGGACAACATCTCCTGGCCAACACAGGGTACGTGTCTGCATGCAAAGGGAATTTTGAGAAACGCAACGACTGGCTGATGAGAGGGGATCCAGGCTGAAACCACATCACCAGAGGCAGTAGAGATCTCCCTTGAGCACACATGATTTAATGTCTCTCCTCACTTATTTGTTTTTGCGGTTATCAATGATGTTAGTGACCAAATAGTTTTGTTATCAGTTAAAGATCTCTCTGTCAATGCTTTATTTTCACGGCTTCAAAGACATGCTGTGGCAATACATTTCACAGCCAGTTATAAACTCTACAAGAAGAAACCCTTTCTGCACAAAATTGGCTCATATTCAAGCTGGTCGAATGGTTTACACAAACAATTAAGTCATTTTGAAATTCTCTGTTTGCTGTGCTATCTATCTCTGCTCGCATCCTGTGTCTCGCCCACACCTCGGCCCCATCGTGCCGCAGGAAGCAGGGGGAGAAGGACGTGGGGTCCGTGCTGCTGCCCCTCACCCAGCAGCTCCTGCCCGCAGCACTTGCCAAATGTCCGGCCTAAAATTTCACTTGCTGCAGGTTGAGTCGTTTATTTCCCATCCCCAGTGGGTACAGGGACAAGTTGTTGCTGTCCCCCTTCCCTCTCGGGTCATGCTCTCAACACCTTTGCACGTTTTTTTCCCCTTCCTGTGTTGGAAGGATCTCCACTTGACCCATCCGTCCCTTGCAGGGCGATGCTCCAAGCTCAAGACAAACCATTGGCACAGTGCTTCAATGTCCTGATGCTCACAGACCCTCTGAGGGACAGGGAACGGGTACGTGGCACCTCTTCACAATCACAGCCCTGAGAAACTCCCCTGTTTGCACAAAATCAGTGTCAGACTCCCAGGCAGACTGTGCCCTACTCTTTGGAAAACTCTTTATTCTTCCTTTTTGGGACCACTGTAATTGAGATTTACGTGAAAGAAAGTAAATTCTGAAGGTTGCCAGGAAGTCCTTGGTGTATTCGTCCTTATCTCTGTACCAGCTGCCAGCTGCAGATTTGTCAGCCTCTTTCACCTCCAGCTGCGTGTACTTTTTTCTGCAGTAAATTAGGAGTAGCTGCACTGGAGTGCTCAGAGTTTCCCAAACTGAAAATCTGTGGCAAACAGGGAGAAAAAAACATGTCACGGACTTGTCTGGAGAACAGCTGAGAGTCAGTTCTTTGTACCATCCGTGGGGTGAAAAAAAAAAAGAAAGACAAATTCTCCTTGTGTAGTTTTATCAGTTGCGGCCATTAAAATTTACAAATACAAGTTTCTCCCAGACGGGCACAGCTTGTGATTTTACATTCGGGTATCACCCCTGACTTCAACAGGACAGCCAAACGAGGAATGCAGCAGCGCATGAGGTTATCCCTGCTGTTGTGCATGCTCTCCTGGCTGAGGCAGGAGAGGAGAGACGCCAGAATACGGGATGCTGAAATTCCTCGCTTCATGCTCTCAAACATGGGGACCAAGCTACAGGGCTAAATTTCAGCCTCATGAGGCAGAAAAATCCCCATGAGGCTGAAAAATCAAAATCATGAGGATTTTTCTGCCTCATGAGGCTGAAATTTAGCCCTGTAGCTTGGTCCCCACTGCGATGAAGCTTACTTCTTTGGGAAGGCTTACGGAAAGCACGTTACAAATGAGAATCTGACCCTGAAACCTTCAACTGTATCTGGACGTGGACCGAAGCAGAGGGAAAGCGAGGCGGCATCGTTAAATAGGAGCATCCTCCCTGCGATCTCAGTTCTCACCTTCAAGAGGCTCTCCCTGCAGCCCTAGGGCTGCGACGATGCCCACCAGGTTCGGGATGTGCCTCCTCCAGCTGCTCGGTGGAGGAGAAGCTCGTCCTCGCCGTGCAGGGCATCAGGCAGAGCGCCCGTGAAACCGGCTGGTGGTTTCGGTAGCAGTGGAAGGTGGCGTTGTAGGAAAGGGACTCACGTAGAGCGTTGAGAGGTCGGTGCTACGTGCCGAAACGCCAGCGCTTAGCCGGCAGCTGCTCGGCCACCAGCCTCTGCTCCACCGCCCACTGCTTTCAGACCAAATTAGGTTCAGAAAACTAGTTTTATCATCGATGCACTCACTGTAGCTGTATCCCAGGGCTGATTCTCCGGGCTGCCAGGGAGGTTTGATAAGGCGGGCTGCAGAAATAAAGTCATTTCCACTGTGGCCATTTGCCCACTGCCAGGTCAAGTTTGAAAAACTCAGTCATTCATCATCTCATTTTCAGATGCCAAGCTCCTTTTTTTTTGTTGGGTTTTTTTTGGTTTTTTTTTTTTTTTTTTTCCTTCTCACAGAGAAATGACTCCTGGCCACATTTTGTGTGCAAAAAAGTCTCAGAATTCAGAAGTATTAAAGAATAAGTGACTCAGAGTGGTTTTGATGAGAGCTGCAAATACGCCATGGGGATCCCAGTTTTTGAGCCCTTTCACCTAACGGGGGTTTGAGTTGACTTTTTTTTTTTTAAATAAGAAAAGGAAGTTAATCATTTTTCCAAACATATGCAAATTCTGACCGCAGTGCGATGCAGTTTCCAGAACTATCCCAGGCAGAAATTTCAGAGAATAACCACTGCTGAAGGTGTCCTCCTCCAAGACGTGTGGTGTCACAGCAGTGGGGTGAGGGCAATGGGTGGGCGACAGAAGCCCACTGTCCAATTTTAACCTGAACGACGCCTCTTAACCAGACCTGGTCCTTTCTGTGCTGATGCCGTGGCTACAAGTGCAAAGCGCATAGATGTACACCAGGCAGAGATCTTGAGTGATTTCTCTGTTGAAACGGACCATTGCTGCTGCTTTTGACAGCTCTTTATTCTGGGTGAACTGACTGTGCTGAACTCAACTAAGGCTAAAAAAAGGAATTGTGATCCTGTCTGTCTTTCAACCAACGTACAATCCTGCATGATCATTTATTCCTTCTATAACAGCTTCTCCATCAATGTTGGGGGCCATCATCCCATTCTCTGGTGCTCGTTTGTGGGCCTTACTCTCTTAGTTTTCCATGGCAAAGAGCAGGCAAGGAATGACAGCCAACAAGTGAGCCCCCAAATGGATATGGGGAGGAGAAGGGCTGGTATCAAAGCTCAGCAAAGCATGAGGGTTGGGAGCTTTTCATTCTTCAGTCCCCCTTCAGCCCAAAGTAGATGGGACCACAAGAACATGGATCATCCCTGACCAGAAAAAAGAAGCAAAGGTCTCTGGGAATTAAGAGTTTGTGGTTCCCAGGATACAACCAACATCACAGGTGATGTCAACACATCCCAGGTGAAAGTGAGGAGGTTTTTGTGAAGAGCACTGCAGTTTACCCTCTGACTTCGTGAGCATGAGATTATACGATCAACTTTCTTTGTACAGGTCCCCTAAGGGACACCACCCACAGCCCCAAATCCACTGAGCATCTGTGTCTCATGCTTCCACCCACTGCAGGACGTGAACACGTCACTGGATCCCATAGTGACAGTAGCCCACACTACGTGAAAGAGTCAGGTCTGTGACTCTTGTGACTCCTTTAATATTTCTGTGGCCAAACTCTCGCGCATCCAGTAAGGGAGCAGTGGGCATTAAGCAAACAGTATCTATACCGTACCCACAGGAGAAGATATGGACAAAACCCTAACTGAGAATAGTTCATCCAAGCCATAGCCATGGCAGAGAGTCACAAAGAGCAAATTAGGATGTAAATTATTTGCTTGCAAAAGACTTGATCAGATAACTTGCTCTTTTCATCAGATAATTTCTTTGCAAAACATAATTCAAGTAGCTCTGCCGAAGCGGGGCTTTATTTGTAGCTGCAGCTCAAAAGCCTCCCACCCAAGGAGCGGTGTGGCCACAGTTCTCACAAACGTTGTTTATAAACCCTCCTTGTTGCTAAGGGTCAGTCTAATTTGGTAGGAGACGTTATAAAGCAGTGTGCAGATAAAGGTCTCACATGGACCACGGAGGGATTGCAATAACCATATTTTGGTCTTTGCTTCCCTGTTGCTTCTCTGGGAATTGAGAAATGTCTGGTTTCTCCACCAGAGAAGCTTTGGGAAATGGTAATGGATCATAGGCAACAGTGGAAACATTTGAGCAGGACAGCGCATGAGGACCTCTCATGGGACACCGTGAACTCATGGTGGAGTAGCTACTCCCTCGTGATTCCAGACTAGGGATACCAATCCCAGACATATAGACATTTCTTTGCATTTTGACTCCTGTGCTTCCAAACACTTTTTCCCTCATGGGCCCAGATCCTAGAGGTTCATACAGGAGTCTGTTCTCCATCTCAAAAGCAACAGAAGCATTCTGGTTTGGTACTGATTTTCAAGAGGATTATTTGCATCATTTTCAGTTCTGAACTGCCGTCCTTTTTAATATGGATTGAATTCTCCATGTTAAATGTACTTAAGAGCTTAAGAGAAATTGGATTCCTGATTTTACAGAATAACTTTGCAAGCAACCAAGTGAGAATTTTTTGATTTAGTCTTTGGAGAGAAATAGATTATAAGGGTCACAAATTAAACTAAAGAAGTGATATATGAAAAGTTTTAATGACTAATACCAAGCTCGAATCTAAACACACTTTTCAGTTTCATAAACATCGTAAGATGAATCTGTGTATTATTTTTACTTTCCATTTGTAAGCTGTAATACCAGGTTTGGTTGTGCAGGCTGGTTGTGTATTTATTTGGACACAGTTCCTTGGCACAGAATTAAAATACCAGTTTTATCCATCTGGAACTACCCCACAAGTAAAAGAAATTATGAAATGATCATCTGTGGATTGAAGAGGTTATTCACGTAATTATGGCCACATGATTATCATGGTAACTGTCCAGGAGCAGTCATCTCTGCATCCAACCTTCAC
Source organism: Anarhynchus alexandrinus (assembly GCA_008711295.1). Taxonomy (NCBI): domain Eukaryota; kingdom Metazoa; phylum Chordata; class Aves; order Charadriiformes; family Charadriidae; genus Anarhynchus; species Anarhynchus alexandrinus. The sequence continues at coordinate 147,027 of VUYV01000268.1, forward strand.
TTTGGAAGATCTGCACCCATTTTAAAGTACCAACACTTGAAATTAAGTCTCTCTAGATACACCAAACCTTAAAGATACACACACTCAGGAGCAGAGGAAGCCATGACATTAGAGGGAGAGAGCTGAATGGGGTAGAAGTAATGAGTTTTTGGAGGAGAGAAAATAAAAGTTATGATAATTAAAGGTGGATTTTCTGATTGCTCCTCACATTACCTCTGTAAGCCACACTGTGCGGAGCAGTGAGAGGGTTGTATCAATGTATGGGAGTTGCATGCAGTGTAAGGAAACTCTGTTTTCCCTGAAGTTAAGGATTTGCTAAAAGGTCTTCCAAAATAGTAGCTGCATTTACTCTCCCTTTTTTCACCTCTCCTTTAAATTTTGTTACCGTGAAGGCCGAAATGTTAAAATGAAATGTGCCTACACTTCCATCTGAGGAGCAAAACCCTCTTGCTGCTTCCTACCGCCTCGCCGAACCTCTCCGCACATCCCTGCAGAGACACATCCCCACTGCCTTTGCCTCCCCTGGTGCCCAGGGGGTTTCTCTGGGCTGGCTCAGGCATTGGGGTTTAGCTCTCAGCGCAGCGGTGCAGGGGATGCCAGATATCACAAGACTTCTGTGGTGCACAAGAGCTGATGACTGATAAGACACTTATATGAGACAAGCGGAAGGAGACAAGCAGGCAAAGTACCCAAATGTCTCATCATCCCAGTCTGAAGTTTGTTTGCAAAGGATTCAAGCAGGGTTTTACCATATAAAGTTGCGTTAGGCGAAGTAAAACGTTAATCAGATGGTGGGGTGATTGCATGTCTGTCTTATTTTCTTTCTATCTTGTTAATGAAGGAGGCTTTCTGCACGCGCGCGGGAGACCTGTGTTCCCTCAGGGAAGAGAAAAGGACATTTTCATAGAATCATAGAATCATGGAATCATAAAATCATAGAATGGTTTAGGTTGGAAAGGACCTTGAAGATCATCGAGTTCCAACCCCCCTGCCATAGGCAGGGACACCTCCCACCACACCAGGCTGCCCAAGGCCACGTCCAGCCTGGCCTTGAACACCTCCAGGGATGGGGCCTCAACAACCTCTCTGGGCAACCTGTGCCAGTGCCTCACCACCCTCACAGTGAAAACCTTCTTCCTAATGTTCAATCTAAACCTGCCCTCTTCCAGTTTGAAGCCATTCCCCCTCATCCTATCACTCCATGCCCCAGTAAAAAGTCCTTCCCCAGCTCTCCTGTAGGCCCCCTTTAGGGAATATATTAAATGCTCTCATGCCCTGGCAGAACCTGGACGTGGCTGAGGGAAGAGCAAATAAATGGTAGTTGGTCAGGAGGTGGGTCTGGGTCCTTCTCCTCATGAGAGAATTCTGAGGAGAAAGGGGAGAATGGTGGTGCTCTTCCCCTTGGAAAACATGCACCGACAGGGGTCCTCCTTAACAACGATGCTCAAAAGCTTTTGGGTGATAAGTGCCTGGTTTTGAATGACTGAGATAATGAAGTGGATTACATCAGGCTTACAGAAGTCTTCCGTTTTGAATTTTAGACATAGAGAGAGAGAATATATAGACACATATATATGTATTTCCTCTGAAAAATGGCCTCTCGGGGTGAACGCAACACTTCGAGAAAACCTGCACTTGTGACATATAGTGCCCAATAAAATGCCATTTTATTTTACATCCATAAATATTTCACAGAATATTCTCAAGGTGGATTTACAATCATGTCGTCATTTTTTGTGAACAGGTTTTTTGTTAAATGCAGAATTGCTGAAGGCTGTTCCTGAAGTGGTTTGGACTTTAAAGTATCTGCAGGGAACAAAAATTGGGTCACTTTTGTGCTTTCTGAGGACAAAGGAACTTGGTAATTTCTAAGAATTCTTTCTTTCCTGAATTTACTCATCGTTGCTCCTTGCTATCTCATAATTGTTTGGCTAATAAAATGCAATGGAAGAGTCTTTTCACTTAAGTCAGTGGAAAAAAATCACATTAGCGGTGGTGAAGCGAAATGAGATGTGGTGACAGTCAAATCACACGTATGACATATGTGTGAAAACGCTCCTGTCTACAGGCCCCTTCATCCCTGCTGTGCCAGGACTAAGCACGATGGGTGCTCTGGTCTCACAGAGCTCAGCAGAGAGAGGAGTGAGACATTGTCCTGCCGTGCTTACTCCATGGCGGAGGAAGCCCAAGCATGTTCAGTTCAACGTTCAATGTTATTTTTTGCTTTCCAAAAGATTTCTAGGGGGAACAAAATAACTCACAAATTCACTGGAAAGCAAAACAAAACGAAACGATTTTCTTTCTTTTTACACGATAATCTAACATGGAAAGAAACCGGATTTTTGATCCTTAGTGAAGCAAGATATTTTTTTCCAGATCACCATAAAACAAAATTATGAGCTTTGAGTATCCAAAAAGACCTTTGCTTTTAATAGTTGTTGGTATTTTACGTTAGTTTCTATTTATGGCAGTGGTAAGAATTCTCTTGGTGGAAGCTCTGGCTATATTAACTGCTCAAATGCAGGAGGAACATGATCATGGGAAGAATATCCTTTGCCCAGTTATTCCAACACAAAGGGTGCTTACCAAGAGGGGACAACACATCAAGAAGCTAAATCTTCATTTCTGCCTTGTTTTGCACAGTTTATTTTCCTCACACTGTGGGGCAAGGAGACATACACACTTGTTCCCAACTCATATTTTTGATGGGATTTTTCTGAGGTACTTGGCAGGACAGTGGGCTGAAATCTTTTTTAATTTTTAAGTTGTGGGACTATTTCCAGTTATATGCTGGTTCTCCTGGGGTTTTTTTTTTTTTTTTTTTTTTTNTTTGGTTTGGGTTTGGGTTTTTTCTGGGGAGGGTGTGTGTTTTGTCTTGGGTGTTTTTTGTTTTTGTTTTTAATATGGTTGGTTTTGCCCCTTCAGAAAAAAAAAAAGGTAAAAATCTATTTTTTGGTTTTGTTTAAATCTCAAAACCCCCAAAACTACTTCTTAAATTTTTTACATTCAAAATCCATAATCTCCGAGGAGCTAGGCAAATCCTGTTATGTACATAATGCAACCAATTAAATGATTAAAGAGAAAACAAACAAGCAAAAAAAAATCTTAACAGCTCTGAAAGGGTAAACTGGAAAAAAATGCACACACAGGCACAAAACAAGAAGAAAAGTACAGTATTTTAGGGGAAGACCAGCATTGGCTGGCAATATCATACTTCGCTGATACTGTGTGTTTCAGAGGAGAGATGTGAGATGCCTGGAAACACTGTTTTATCTCATTTCAGGCAACAGTTTAAATGAGACGGCGGCACAAACCTCTTTGTAAAACAGCATGTGTTGCACTCAGTCCGGAGACAAGCAAGACCTGCTGGGATGACTTTTCCAGCCCTGCTTTCTGCTGCACGTTATTGCTCTAGACAAAGGTTTTGGCTTCTGCTTGTCACCAAAATCAACACGAAAAAGGGCTCAGGAGATATTCTGTAAAAATGGATTATTGCTGTTTTTCACATGCCTGGGAAACCTGTGAGAAGGTGTAGGGGAGGGAAAATACTCCTCTTGCTTGGGAACAGTGTTCCATATGGAGGTCCTACCAGAAGAACCATGAGAAAAGAGCTGCAGAGGTACAAAGTTATGCTTTCCCATCCATCCACAGGTAATAGAGTCACCAAGCAGTGGAGATGCCATCCCTGATGCCCATTTAGTGTGGCCAGCAGGTTGAGGGAGGTGATTCTGCCCCACTGGTCCACTTTGGTGAGACCCCTCTGCAGTGCTGCCTCCAGCTTGGGGGCCCTCAACATAAGAAGGACATGGACCTGGTAGAGCAGGGCCAGAGAAGGCCCCAGGGATGCTGCGAGGGCTGGAGCACCTCTTCTATGAGGACAGGCTGAGAGAATTGGGGTTGTTCAGCCTGGAGAACAGAAGGCTCTGGGGAGACCTTATTGCGGCCTTCCAATACCTAAAGGGGTTGCAGGATACCTGGGGAAGGACTCTTTTATCAGGGAATGTAGTGACAGGATAAGGGGTAACAGTTTTAAACTGAAAGAGGGGAGATTTAGATTAGGTATTAGGCAGAAATTCTTTCCTGTAAGGGTGGTGAGCCCCTGGCGCAGGTTGCCCAGAGAAGCTGTGGCTGCCCCATCCTTGGAGGTGTTCAAGGCCAGGTTGGACGGGGCTTGGAGCAACCTCATCTGGTGGGAGGTGTCCATGCCCATGGCAGGGTGGTTGGAACTAAATAATCTTCAAGGTCCCTTTCAACCTGAACCATTCTATGATTCTATGTCTTCTGTAGCCTTGCAGGAGCTGCTTAGCTCCAGGAGAGGAGGTCGGATAAGAAAAGGCCACATTTTCAATGGTAAAGGAACCCCTGGCTGAAAGACCTTCTGCAGGAACTTCAGATGTGCGCAGGCAGATTTGGGGAAGAAGAGGCTGAGCAGAGATGGGCTCAGCATGAGGGTGCCTCATCCCAAAGACAAGGAGGTTTCCAGCACCCAGAACCCAACAGGCTACAGTGAGTGTCCCTGGAGGAATGACTCCTGCAGGGATGGGAGTGGGTGAGCATCAAGAGCTCAGGAGAACACATGCCCCCCCAGCACCATAAGGGACTGAGCTCAGCGTGGCACTGACCTCTCAGTGTCTCTTAGCAAGGATCAGGCTGAGCCTGCAAGGAAGGGCAGCCCCAGAGCCAGCCAAAACTGCTGTCCCCCAGGTTAACCCCGACCAGCTCGTGTTGGTGTAGGGGAGGTCAAGCATGGGCAGATGCAATGTAGGGATGCGTTGGGACATGGCCTGCCATACCCTGAGGTAGCACTGGGTTGGCAATGCCATTGCAGGGGAAAGTGTTCAAACCCATGCTATGACACACAAGAGTCTCAGCTAAGGGAAATTCAGTTAATTTAAGTTATTAGCAACAAATAAACCCACCCCGACAAACTTTTAATCACTGACTTGGGTATTGAGAAACAAAGAAGGAAAACTATTAAGCAAACACTTAAGGGAAAACCTCCCTCCCCTTTGTCAGGCTCAGCTTCAGCCCAACATCTCTCCTCCCTCTTCCTTATCTCCAGTCCCCTTATTGTCACCACACATTGTGCTCAATCCTCCTGGACCCTTCAGGACTCCCTGCCCCAGTGTGGAGTGCCCATGGCTGCCCTCAGAGGTAGCTCCTCTGCCACAGAGTGCCTCTGGATCAAGATGGGTTGGCCAAGCTCCTACAGATTATCTTGGTTACCCCAGTCAGATGTTTGTAGAGCCCTTGTTGGCCCAACAGGCCCTGGGCAGGAGGGGACAGGGTGGCCATGGGGTGCTTGAAGCATCCTGCCCTTGTTTCTTTCATAGAATCATAGAATCATAGAATGGTTTAGGTTGGAAAGGACCTTGAAGATCATCGAGTTCCAACCCCCCTGCCATAGGCAGGGACACCTCCCACTAGACC
>VUYV01000268.1:152462-178116 GCA_008711295.1 Anarhynchus alexandrinus
TCCTTAAGGATTTTGTCCCCTGCTGGTGTTTTCTCTGTTGAAGCTTGAATTGCTGCTGAGCACTTGGCCCCAGCCTGTTGTGACCCCTTCCCCATCCCACACAGCTCTGCCCTAAAGATCTGCGTCCTCCACAGACTGGTGCTGGTCCTGGAGAGCTGAACACAAGGGAAGGGTTTACAGATAAGGACATGCTCCTGTATAACCCCAAAAGCCAGCTCCTTTCATGGCAAGAGGGTTTTGGGGTGCAATGGGTGCTGGCTGAATGTGAGCTGCCATGACCCTGCCATGTCCCTGCTTTGCAGTCACTGCCAGTGCTGTAGGACTCTCTCCTTGTTGGTGCCCAAGGGATGCCCTGGGTCTCCCGTGAACAACTCTGTCTGTGACTGATGCCTGCTGGAGGTGTCAGAGCTGAGAAGCGCTAACCACCACTGCTGCCTGCCCACCACTGCTGCCATGGCATGGCTGGCTCGGCAAGAGACTGGGAGAGACCCGTCACCTCCTCTCCATCAGCCATGTGGGAGATGGGTTAGTACCTGGCCTCCTCCTGGGAAGTGGTTTGAACACAGCGATGTCGTGGCAGCTCAGTGTGGACATGGCCAGATGGGTCCAGCAGGTCTCAGGGACAAAGAATGGGCCTTGGCACCATTTCTCTAGCAGAAATACGTCTTCTACATACTGTGTTGGAACTGTTGGATCTTCTGTTAGGGCTGTTTTTCATTTTGGATGGAACCATATTTCCAGGCAACTTTTCTTGCCATGGAAAATATGGCCTGAGAAGCTGAGGACTGCATAACCTAATGCTTGCTTTGCCCACTGCTTTAGGAGGCTCTGGTTATCTACTGCATAACCCAAAGCTGTACCCTGCAGGCAAACCCTGCGTAGATGGACACGGTCTTACTGCAGGGCAGCGCTGAGGCTGAGCAAACACCAAGTCATGTAGAGTGGAGGTGCGGGGAGATATGAGGCGTTAAAAAAATCCCCTTTTGACTCATCTCCAGGAACTGTTTCAAACCGGGAGCAGTTTGCCTGAAGCACTAAGAAACCTCCAGGGATTTTGGACTGTGAAATGCGATATATCTCTGCCCGTGCAGTGGTTAAGATCCATGAGCTGTCAGTGATGACACAGCTCTTGTTCATGATGAATTGTGTATCCGGCATGAGAGGGAAACTTGGGTATCTTGAAATAATTTGTCTTTTGACATGAATTTACTAAATCTTTTAGATTCAGTAGTGCCAGCAAACCCATACAATGTGCATACTCCTTCTTGCCTCTCAGAAAACCCCCACGACGTGGTGGGGACTTAATAGCTGATGTCCTTCGTTCTGTCTGTCACACACACGTGATCCTGGCCAGACTGTCCCCCCGTGTATTGTCACCCCTGTGTGTCTGGGTGTTCCCAAGGGCATTGGCCATGGAGACCCGGCAGAAATTAAGTAGTGCTCCAATGCACCCCCATGGGGAAAATGCAGGGACTGGGAGCAGGTGGCACTCCACGGAGCATCGCTGTCCTGTAGCAGAGACCCAAGCTGCTTGGGACACACTGATGACAGTCCTTGTTCTGTACAGTTTGCATCTTCCTCCCCATCCATCCAGCAAAAAATAAGGGCATCATGGATGATAACAAACTTATGCTGATACGCGTTTGCTCATTTATTTATTGATAGCTTTGCACTTTTTTTTGGTGGAGCGAGGGCGGGGAACAACTTGTTGAGTTGGATTTCTGAAGTTAGACATCTAAATTCATTGCCTGGCTCAGAGAACAGGTCAGGCCCTGTCAGCAAAGCCATTTTCAAGTTATTTGGCCGGATTTCTTCATTCGCTGCAGTGTGGTGTGGATGGGAAGATTCAGAAGATACCTTGCACGAAGATGTGTGAGGCAACGTGTGTCTTGTGGGCTAAGCGGCTATGGGATAACTGATAAGTTGTTTCCTGTGGGTCACAAACCTTCACCATGTAGATCATGGTTTAGCTCATTTTTGCATTAAATAAATAAGATAAGACACGTGGAGACAGCACACTTTCAAGGATCTGTTACCCTTGTTGTTTATGATTTTTATTTTTTTTATTTTAAATACAAGTTACTTGGACTGCCAGAGCTCAGCAAAAGGGGGTGTGTGCATGCATGCTTGGTAGGACAGGAAAATAAAGAAGGTCAGGGCCCTACAGATCCACATTGACTTAGAAACCTGCTGAATGTTGAGGAGGCAGCAAGCCATGTATGCGATATTTTGGGCCCGTGGTAATGCCGGAGCAGGCACGTGTATGTGCCCTTGCAGGGGCAAGCACCCTTGCAGTGATGCTTCTTAAACCCCAAAACCCATCCCAAACCTTTCCAGGTGGCTCATCCCCAGATGCACCTCTGGAGATGTTCGGAGGGGTAGCAGATCCATCCAGGAGGAAGGGCTGGTGGGGTCGAGCTGAGGCGGAGGGAGGCACACCTTCCCGGCTTGATGTTTTCAACACTGCTATAGCTGGTTGAAGGGGACCAAACCTCCAAGGAAGACGGGCTTGGTTCCGTTTGACCAGCCAGAGCAGAGCATAGCTCCTCACTACGTAACTCGCTTGGCTTCGCTACGCCTTACCTGCAAGGGGAATTAGATATATTAGACAGAAGCACTGGTGCCGACCACTGCTTGGAGGGAGAGAAGGATGATGCCGCACTTAGGACACTAGCTTAGGAGGCCTCACCGCTTTCCATCTTAGATGACCTCGGTTACATCCATTTTGGCTGAGAACTGGTCCATGCACAGGGTCCATGTGATGCCCCAGTTCCTGCATGGTTGTCTGGACTAGGGTGAATTTCACACTAATGTATAAGACAACAGTATTTAAGGATGGGGATAAGCATCAGGAGCCAAATTCTGGGTCCCTGTCTAGATGTTTCATAGACTCTGGGCTTGTTTTGGAGTGTGGTCCCAGCTCACGAGCCTGGACATGGGCAATGAGGAAAGTCTTCTGAAGCTTGGAGGACCGGCATTTGCCCATCCTGAGCCACAGCAACACGTGCCTGAAGATTTCTCTTCATAAAGCTCTTTTCTTCCTGCTGCTTTCTCTCTCCCTATTCTTCCTTTTTCCGTATTTTTTTTTTTAATTTTTAAATAATAAAAAAAGGAGAAGCAGGCAGGAGGAAGGGAGGAAGGGAGGAAAGACGCCTCCTTTGTCAATTGAAGGGAAGTCACCTGCCAGTTGTCAGTCAGGCATCACTTTTCAGAGGGCGGCCCCGATCCCTCCAGCTGTACCTGGGAGCCTCAGCGAGGAGACAGCTGCCGGAGACCACGAGCAGCGGGGCACGGGGCAGCTTCCCAACAGGACAAAAGCAGCATTTTTCCAACCCAGTGCATAGGCCCCTTTCAATATGCATGCGTTTTTTCAGGGACCTGATTTCTTTTTCCCTGAAATAAATTTTCATTAGGAGGGCTTTTTTTTTTTCCCTTGTTTATTTTTTCCTCACATTCCCCTCTCAGTGCTCATCCTTGGGAGGAATATTAACCTGAGTAACCTCAGGACTCCTTTCCTTGCTTCTTGTTTTCTCTTTGTTTTTTTTTCAGGGCTATTCATCAACAAGGAAAGCATCAGCAACATAAATTCCGTATTCCCTATGGAGACTTCCACCTCACTGCCAAAAGAACAGTTCAGGCAAGAATCCAGCTACAACATTCATTCAATGCACCCTCCCATCACCGCTAGACTGTCGCAACCTTGATGGAAGTGGGGAAAAATTACACCTGTCCTTGAGCTATTTGATAGTTTTACCTTCAGTCAGGGTCTGAATGGCCCGACCAGAGGATGGAGGGAGGAACAGGGTTAAAACAGTGGCCTTGGCCCCCAGCCAGGCTGTAAGTTTTCCTAAACCTTAGCCCTGTGCCGGCATGACTAGTCTGCATTATTTCTTCTCAGGTGTCCTTGCAAGTGTGTGCCCGTAACTCAATCCTGGCCCATGCTGTGCAGCAAGAGTTAATGCTGATGGCAGGCTCCGGTGGAACAGGCGTATGCGGGCTGGAGACAGCTGCAGGGATGGGATTCCACTCCAGATTTAAACCCCAAATTTATACAGTCAGTCAAGCCTAGGGACAGGTTCAGCCAACCGGCCAGAAGGGTTGGCTTCATTTGCCAACACGTAAGCATCTGGCACCATCTGAGGAGCCATGGAGTGTCTGAGACATGCAGGTATGGCATAGGACATACCTGAAACAGCTAGAAGCCAGTGGGCTATTCTTAGGGTGTCTCCAAAACTACTAGGAACATCTTTTTAGGCAGTTAAATAAAGTTCAGATCTCCACAGACTACGTCTTCAGTGGTTTAGAGATGAAGACGCCACTGGGTGCAGAAAGGAGGTATTGGGTTTGAGACGTGGGCAACGGGTTAATCAGCAAAGCCAGAGAGAGAACAGAGGTCAGGATTCACATCCCTGCCTGCTCTTTCCACGGGGTGCCCTCTTATCTGGCGCAGTTGTTACGAGTAAATAGAAAAGGATTTTTTTCCTCTACTCTGTTTCTCTTCTGAATTAGTCTTCATACGCTAAGAGTTAGATCTCTAGAAAAAGGACAGGATGAAACAATGTTTGACAAGCACCTTCTTGAATTGCATCTAGGAGACCACATGTCTTGGGTCAGATGCAGAAGCCTTGGTTTTGATTCAGACTGAAATTTGGCAAAGCATCTTGGTGGCTGAGGAACATAAATGTCATTGGTTTCAAGGTCTATATTGGTATATTAAATAGTGCTGAGGTGCAAGCACAGGAACTCAGCGGTTTCTGCTGTGTTCAGCACAGTTGCTGGCACAGTTTTGACCTGTATCAACTAGCACTGACCCTAACACTTCCCAACCTCAGCTTGGGAATTAGGGCAGGTCAGGAATTATTCCCAGTAGGGAGTTTGAAGATGACCATCTATTTAAGAAGGTGAGAGCGGAATTATCCTTTTTTGCTCATTGGTTTGAGGGCAAGAACGCAGGCCCTTGAACTATTTAGTGGTGTAGACAGTGAAACGTGGACTCCAAGATGCCACAGCCTCTTTGGAGTACGGGGCCAAGGAATACAAGCTCCTGTGATAAAAGCTAGCTGGTTCCAGCAGTGCCTCCAGCAGAGCCTCCAGCAGAGTGTGGTCAGCCTGAACTACACAACCGGCCTGGAGGTTGGACAAATACACGGGTATGAATTTGCTGAGTTACGAGGTCTACCTGTTAGCAGTACCTCTCACAGCCAGGTTACAATTAAGGTGTGAACATTAATCACTGCAGCATAGACATGTCCTTAACCTTCTAACTAGATCAGGGTTGTTGAGGGTATTTTGGGGTGGAATTCCTACAATTTGCTATGGGAAATGAGGGTCTGAAAACCTTTCAAAACATAGGCCATAATGTGAACAACAGTCCCTATCACTGCAGAGCTTCAAAAGATTTAGAATCATAAAATCATAGAATGGTTTAGGTTGGATGGGACCTCAAAGATCATTTAGTTCCAATCCCCCTGCCATGGGCAGGGACACCTCCCACTAGACCACATTGCTCCAAGCCCTGTCCAACATGGCCTTGAACACCTCCAAAGATGGGGCAGCCACAGCTTCTTTGGGCAACCTGGGCCAGTGTCCCACCACCCTTAGAGTGAAAAAATTCTTCCTAATGTTCAATCTAAACCTGCCCTCTTCCAGTTTGAAGCCATTCCCCCTCGTCCCATCCCTACATGCCCTTGTAAAAAGTGCCTCTCCAGCTTTCTTGTAGGTGCCCTTCAGATACTGGAAAGTTCCTATAAGGTCTCCCCGGAGCCTTCTCTTCTCCAGGCTGAACAACCCCAACTCTCTCAGCCTGTCCTCCCAGCAGAGGAGCTCCAGTCCTCTGATCATTTTCTAAATGCTTTCTTAAAATAAATTAAGACTGATTGAAAACCACCTAGAATTTTGAATATTTGGGCTATAGTGGAAGAAGGTAATGTACGAGAAATGGTTTGAGCTCTTCAGCTTTGTGGAACAGGATATTCAGGATATCCTGGAGATATCCAGGATGTCTCCAGGCTGTCCGAGGTTGCTGAAAGTCAACTGGTCCACTGTCTTGCACTTTGCAAAAAATATATACTGAACTCATTGCTAGATGGTGTTATGAGAGGAAAGAATTAAGCAGTGCTCAGAAGAGGAAGGGACGTTTGTGTACATGGCAAGACTATCCTGAGTTATGATAATACAAATTTAGGAAAAAAAAAAGCCTATCATTTTTGAAAAGGCTGCGTGCCTGCTTTGCTCCATAGTGTCACATTAAATAGGAGGCAACTTTCTGCAGCCTGTTCTGTCTATTGCTGTATTGAGACAGTGTAGAGAATTAATCTTGATCAATCCGCTACAGCAATGTCTGTATCTGTATCACTCATTTTAATCCCATTAAAGAAGATCCCGTTAAAGAGGAGAGTTTTGTAACCGATGTGAAACCCAGATCATATTAAGTCTTGCTCCTTGCAAGTCGTTCCTACCCAGTGCTGTTTAATTCTGTCTTCATGTCACTAAATCCAAAGCATTTTCCACCAGCTGAGAATGAGGCTCTCTGGGATGTAGTGATTTTCAGAATGCCCTTGAAAAGCACTTTCAGGACAATGTAAATATTATTTTGTTTAGGTGGAGCCTATAGTCAGATGGGCAATTTTTCTGGAGAAAGATGTGCAGAATACATCTTTGTTATCAAATTTTCATGGATTCAGGAGTTTGCAACCTTTTTAGATTTGCAGCTCCCTATATCCTTTCCACAGGCACGGAGGTCACTGTAGGGTGAATATAAGCTGCCTGCCCATGTTTGACAAAGTCAAATTCAAATAAAATGCGGTTACAGAAAAGCATTTGACTCCTTGCAGTAGCTGGAAGCAGAGGACACTGGCGATGTCTCCCTGAAACCACACACTTCCTTACATTCCATAGCAGCCTAATCCATATGGGGATATAAAGAAGCATGTCATCTCATAAGAGAAGTCTGGATCGTGACCTCTGGGCAGCGGGACAGCTGTCCCTCCCCCACTCCTGAAGAGGTAGCGTTGCTCCTCAGACGTGCCTCACGGCTGGTGGTCTGCTTCCTCCTCGGAAAAGCAGTGGCAGCACAAAACCCTGTGATTTTGCTGGTGCCCTTGGTCAGTTTGGGATGTTTTGGAGGTATGTTTTCAGGTGGTTCAGATTTTCCAGCCCCCGTCATTTGCAAGCACTCCCGTGTGTGCCACTGCACAGTGCTGAAGGCTGGAATCTCATGTGCATGTATGGAAGTGCACATTGGGGTTTCGATAGTCCCGAAATCCTGAAAAACTAGAGTTTGCTGTAAAAAACCAAGTCACATGAGCGAGAGGTGATAAATAGTGTTCTTTCCTTTCACTTTACCTTTATCACTGGTATGGAGGCAGGGCCTTGAGGACCTGGCTGAGAGGAGGAGCTGCTCATACATGCACAGGGAGACGGTCCCTGCCCTGGAGACCTGCCTGGCCAAATAGGCCACACATTCAAAACCAGACAGCAGCTCACTGAAGCCTGGCCTGGTTGTTCAGAAACAAGCTTTTAAGTTGTAGAGTCACAGAGGCGTTTAGGTCAGAAGAGATGTCTGGAGGCCTCTTGTGCATCTCCTGGCTTAAAGCAGGGCCAGCTTAAGTCAGGTTGCTCAGCACCATGTCTAGCTGAGTTTGAATTTATCCAAGGATGGATATGCCTCATCCTCTTTGGGTCTTTGCTCCAGAATTTGACCACCCTCATGGTGAAAAAACTGTTTGCCAAGATCTAATTGGAATTTCCTCTGCTTCCACATGTTGTGTCCTGGCGCACCTTTGAGAGGAGTCTATCAGGACACAGAGGTCAGGAGATATGGACGGATTTCTGTATTTGATGATAGAAATGACCAGCAGAAGTGAAACTCAGGGTGCCATGGTGTCCACTCCTATGCTAAAAGCTCTTGATTTGGGGCTATTGTGCACTCTTATCCTCGGTGGGGCAGGCACACTCAGGGGTGCGGGACATGCTCAAAGGGAGTTATGGCCATGTTTGGGAAACAGCTGGTTGGAATAAATTTGTCCATGTACCAGATTCAAAAAGATGATTTATTTCTAAGTGGAAGCACCTCCGAGGATGGGAAAGGGGAGGGAAGAAACCAGGGTAGTGATACACAACTAACCCACACAAGTATATATAACAGGGAAGGAAAATAAGCTTTTCTCCCATGTCTTCTCTTCCCAAAGAGCCAAAAGACTAAGGGACAATCTCAGTTGATGAAAAGCACTAAAATCAAGGTGGGAATAACCCCAAGCTTTGAAGGAAACACAAAGGCTCTTTGAAAGCAGACCTTAGTGGGAGGTTGTTGGCCATGCATGGACTCCAGCCTGCAGAGCAGCACTACACACGTTCCTCAGAGGCTGCAAGTCTCCCTGGAGCATGGAGACCTCTCCCCAGTGGCTGTAGGTCTCCCTGGAGCATGGAGACCTCTCCCCAGCTTTGCTGTCACTCTCCAGGCATTTTATTGTGTGTTCAAGAAGTTGGGTCAGAGTTGCTCTCCATGCCTATGGGGTTTTCCAGCCTTCCCCATGGCAGAGGTGTTTCCCTGCATGATGCCACTGCAGAAAATATCTCTTTTGCAACTGCCCCCAATATCTGACACTACGGATTTTTCACATCTCACATGCCAGCACCTTGGGTTTTCTGCCCCTACCTTTTCTCCCTGTCAGCTACTCAGTAAATCTGTGTCGTTACATGAGGTATGCCTACAAAAGGGTTTAGGATGGAAGTCCCTCCCACGGCATTGCTTGTTGTAACTCTGAGTTGGAGCCGAACAGGTCAAAATGTTTTTACTTACAGCCAAACTTGAAGGAATAAATAGATTGTGGCTATGACAAGGCACGGAAGGGGATTCATATGCTCTTTGTGCGTCAGTAGAAAAAGGGGCGTTGAGATCTACATGGCTGTCCCATGGTGCATGGGAAGCTCACAGTGGAAGAGAGTCATACTTCTCTCCTGAGCCGCAGCTTGGACCCTCCTTCTCTATCTGCCAATAGTGGAGAAGCAACCAGAGCAGCTACAGATGTTTGTAATAGAAATTAATTTGCTGGCACGTTGCTCAAGCAGTATTTCAAGCCCCGGTTATCACTACGTTTGATGGAGAACATCCTGGGACAGGGAACAGCTGCATCCCTTTAAGCAGCAGCAATCCAGCGGATTTCTGCAAGCAGGACTGGGAAAACTTGTGGTAATTACAAATATAAACTCACGGTTTGTACAACATTAGTAGCTTTTATTTTCCATGGATTTAGAGGCTGTTCAGTCTTGCAATAGCTTAAATTTATTTTCACTTAAAAACTTTGTGATCCTGATATCATACATGCTGCTCTAAGTAATTTTGCTCATATAAAAAGACTTACTGACTGCAGTGAAGAGATGAGTGGCTTTTTGGGGGGAGTTGCTTGTTTGTTTTAAAGCAAGATAAAGACCTTCGTTTGTGATTTCTAGAACAACTCATGGCAGGGAATTCCACGTAGTCATTACTTCATTAACATCAGTAACTGATAAAACAAATGAATGCAGATTTTAGAGACAGATGAGTCATGCAGTGACCCAGTAAACGATATTGCTTAAAAATCCACAGGGTGAGGAGTGGTGTCTGCATTTGTGTTGTATAGACATTTTTACACCAAGTGCAACAGAGGTGTTAAAAATACCCCCAGCAAAATTCCTGTTCTTTATTTTTTTTTTAAAATGTAAGACAGACCAGGATTACAGGAAAATTTATTACATTTTGATTAGCAATTAAGAACTCAATGTAATTATAGAATCATAGAACGGTTTAGGTTGGAAAGGACCTTGAAGATCATCGAGTTCCAACCACCCTGCCATAGGCAGGGACACCTCCCACCACACCAGGTTGCCCAAGGCCACGTCCAGCCTGGCCTTGAACACCTCCAGGGATGGGGCCTCAACAACCTCTCTGGGCAACCTGTGCCAGTGCCTCACCACCCTCACAGTGAAAAACTTCTTCCTAATGTTCAATCTAAACCTGCCCTCTTCCAGTTTGAAGCCATTCCCCCTCGTCCTATCACTCCATGCCCCAGTAAAAAGTCCTTCCCCAGCTCTCCTGTAGCCCCTTTAGGGACTGGAAGGCCGCAATAAGATCTCCCCGGAGCCTCCTCTTCTCCAGGCTGAACAGCCCCAACTCTTTCAGCCTCTCCTCATAGGAGAGGTATTTACTTCCCAGTTATATGAAGACTTTTCACTCAGAAGAGGTGAGGAAGCTGAGCCTTGCTGACATCAGGGTGAAACTCCCAGAGATTTCAGGAGAGCTGTGACTCAGCCTGTGGGTTCCCACTCTTTTGGGGGCAGAAATCTTGTTATGTGAGTTATCAACAATAACGAATGACTATAAGTTCTTCGTAGCTCAGTTAACCCTCAGGTGGATCTGCATGATTTTTATTATTCATGATTATAAGCACTTAATTAGGTAAACAGGACCAACCCTGTTTCAGCTCTGTGCTACATTTGGGGCCACGAACAAGACTGGAATAGGGGCTTCTGCAACACCCATGTATTGTAGGAAATGTTCTCCGTTAAGGAAAAAAGGGACCTTTGCCAATGAAATTCAGTTTAGGATCGCAACGTGACCCCCAAGGCTTTGACCCCAGATTTCTTGCTTTTCATTCCAGTTGCACAAAAGTTTTTGATTGCAAACTTGTCCCTGTAGCTGTCAGACAGGGAAACTGAGGCACAGAAGAAGGAAGAGGACAGATGGGACCAGCACCAGGTCTCCAGAATCCCCACCCCGTCTGCTATCATGCACATTACTACACCTTCATGCACCTGGTTACTAAGCACGATGGAGAAGCGGATGGAGGTGAGATTCACCTCATTTGGTGTTGGACGTGTCCAACCTCACTAGGGGCCGGGCTGCTGGCAGCTTTGACAAGGACACGTACCGTCACAGAGTGGCAGTGGGAGGCCAGAAGCTTAACCTAAGGAGACAGGGCAGGAGAGAGGAGTCCCATTCCTCCAACAGGAAAAATGAAAATTTGTTATCCAGAGAATAGGGAGGGAAATAACTGCATCAACAAGATTCCTTTGTTTAATAAAAAATTCTGCCTGAAGGTAAACGGACTAAAAAAACCCCAAGGATTTAAAAAAAAAAAAAGGATTAATGACAAGGGAGGAAAACTCTCATTCAGACCTGAGCTGCAGTTCTCTTTAAGAAACCTTTTGTTTTGGTTCCTGACTTTTCCTAAGCTGCCTAAACTCCTGCGTCCTTATAGGAAAGATGAACAGCCCTTATCCAAGATTACTGCTTTCTGAAGGTTTTCCTTGTTGTTTTTTTCTGAAAGAAGCTGAAGAGTTCTACAGCAAAGAAGGTTTGCATAGACGCATTTTCTAGACTTGTCTAATATATGTGGAAAATATATTGTCCTTCAACAAGCTGTAGGGGATGTTTATAGCCACTTACTGGCAGCATGTTCTTAAATTTCTGACAGGCCTGTATCGAAGTGTCATACAAGTTCTGGGACCTGATAGTGGGTTCAGAGTGATTACTGATGAAACAGACTTAGTCGCTTGGAAGATCCTTGGCCCAAAGCATGTAGGTAGGCAAATATTCCTTATTTATGTACATTATTCTGGTACAATTTTTGGCCTGGGATTTTAAAATCTTATGTCGGTATAGATGGGAATTTACTGATGATGCTAAAAACTAACTTGAGCAAGATTTTTATTAAATTCAATGCCTTAATGAACTGGGACTGTTACAGTAAAGGCTCACTCAGGTTGACTTTCCAGACCTGACGCTGTTCCAAGATTTAGAAAACCCAAACCAGGTAGAATGAAGAAACATGGATTGGGAAATAATAGCTCAGTTACTAGAAGTTAAGGAGCTGAAGGGGACACAAACTGGAGTGTAAAAGATTGACACGAGTGGTAGTAAAAGCCTGCAAAGAAGGAAGCCAATAGGGTATAAAGCATCCATTTAGAGCCAGTAGCTTTCTTTTTGACTACCCAAGAATATTATATTCATTGTGAACAGCAGATATGCAAACTAAGAGCCAACAGATCATGCCTTTTTGAGCCTCTGAGAGTAACCCAATCATCTGAGGCATATCCAGGACCACATCTGTCCCCGCCTGGCGTGAGGAAGAGAAGGAGGAAAGAATGGGGCAGCTGTCCTCCAAGGGCTGCTGTGATTGGGATGGTTTGCCACTGAGGACGAGATGGGAGGTGATACTCCCGAAACGGGCTCCCTAATACCCCTGGCATCCAGTCACTCACTCATCTGGGCTCTTTGTCAAGTTTCGTTTTCCACCCTGGATTGCAAGATGAATGCTTTCCTCGGAGCAGTTGTCACTGGAAGGATGGAGGCTGCTTCGCCTTTCACTTGCCTGGTTACACACACACACGTAGCGAGCTGCATTGATGTGACAGCAGTGCAAAGAAGGGAATTGGTGAATAAGAGTCATCCCATTGACTTAAAAGGGGGAGAAAAAACCCCAACTGGGAGCTAAAAGGTGCTGCGATTTCTCTCCCTAATCCTTCCGAACACTCTGCCACTCTCCACAGGAAGGGTTGGAGCCCAAACCTTCGCATGGTTGGAATTTACAGTCTCATTGTTCCCCTGCCTACCTCAAAAGACATCTTGCACGAGGCAAAATCTCATGTAGAACCTTTTCTTGCCTCTCTTGCAAATTTTCTGTGTGACCGTGGGCAAAGCAGTTAGGTTAACATTTTAGCCTTGGGAGCCAAATTAGTTGTCTGAGGGTTTATTTGTGCAGCAGGGCTAATTAGTTTCATCTAAACGCCGTCCTAACCACAGCTTCCAGGAAGCTTAAAACTCAGCAAAGCAAGTTTGCATCTGTCTGCAAAATATTGCCTACGTCTAGCCAGAGGCTATATTTAGGCACTTGGGTTTTGGAGGTGTTTCGTGTGCCTGGGTTTTGCAAACCCTGCCGGGGTTTCGTGAGGGTGTCTCAGATCTTATTGAGTTTGCTCCATAAACCATGGGAATGAGCCCTCTGCCTGAAGTCAGTGGGAATAAAGCCTCAATGAGCACCTCTGAAACGTCCAGTCCTGGTATTTAATGTCCTTGAAAAAGGGAGGCACTAAACTGAGCACAAAACTGGAGAAAATAAGTGAGTTGCCCAAGGTTATTTGGAAAGGCTGTGTCAGAATCACCGGTGGTCCTGGCAAGATGCCTGTCCATCCTACTAGTCTCCTTGTTTGTTTTTCTACCACTTCCAACTCAGTATAAAAAGATATACATGTTATGTCTCTTTAAGTTAGATTTTCTGCTTTATCTGGTATGACATATGGTGCTTTTAAACCGACATCTCGGCTCTGGTTTAGCCCCACCATATTTTAATTAGCCCGTCTGGTCCTTTGCGCCAGGGCAGAGCAACTGCCCTTGAGCAAAGCCTGCTCACCGGTATTCCCAGATTACGGGTGGGGAAACTGAGGCACAGAGGTGAAATTGTTTGCCTGGGACAAACCGGGGAGCCTGTAGCAATGCCCGTACAGGTTCAGCGTGGCCTCCCTTGTCCCTTAACTTTCCCTTTTTCCCCATACCTTGAATGCAAGTGAAGTGAGGGAATAGTGCAATTTAGGATAACTGTCCCTCGAGCAGCTGGTAGGACTTTTGATGGCTTGAAAGGGTGGGGAATCTCCCTTGTCTTCTTTCTGCATCTAAGACTGTTTAGCTGGGGATTTTTGGATCACCTCATGTTACAAGCCCTTCCCCATCTTGGAGCTTTCTCCTGGAGGCCGAGAGGCCTAACGGTATGAGAGCGGGTGCGAAGGGTACAGCCTTGGGGAGGAGGACAGTGCCCTTTTTCTCCAGTTTCTTTTTTGGTTAGTTCCTCCCCATGTGGTCCAAGTGTAGGGAGCTGGGGGGACGTGCTGACCCAGGAGGAGGAGAAACCCATGCTGGGCTCTTGACAGCTTCAGTCATGCATTCCCAATTAAACTAACCAATTCTACTAACAGGATAGAAATACAAAGAACAGCCACTGTTGGAGGGCAAGGACCCACAGAGAGGGCGCAGGAGTGTGTCAAGAGGGGGCCACCTCTCTCCGTTGACTCCAGTAGCCAGGGTTGAACTGTGCTCTTCACTTAGACCCCTCAGTCAAGGGTCTAAGGGTAATGGGGATGAAGTTGGACCTATGCGTGTCTGTACCCCTGCTTTCCATCTGTGAAATGGAGAAGGCACTTCATTGTCTAATAAGGATTCTGGAGTGAAAAATATACTCAAAACAGTGTGGAGATGACATAGTCTAACAGCTGGCTTTGGTGGACAGGGAGGCTCTAGTGGGAACTTGCTGGTGACCGCTTATTTCAAGATGAGAATTAAAATCAGAAGGTCACCTGCCCTAGAAGGTGTTAGTCACATCTGGGCACACTTTGCAGTCAAAGAAGGCTCCTCGGGAGCAATCTGAGATTGCAGGGCTTCCCAGGAGATGACACTGGCCCTCCAGCCTATGCTGACAGGCTGAGATCCTTCCATCCCTCCTCAACAGTCCCTGTACCCCCTGGGTTATTCAAGGTTGGTCTTATGAGCTGAGAGATCTGGCCAACAGGACATCAAACACCAACTTTTCTGCCCTTGTGAACCAAACCCTTTTTTTGAAGGTGTTCCTGAAAATCCAACACATCCCTTGGTTTTGGCCGTCCGTAGCTATAAGCCTGAACACACGCGCGTTGAAGGGATGCCTCACGGCCATGGGACACATCCAGGCAGTGTTGTCAGGTCCCTGGGAACTTGGTAGTGAGGCTGGGGTCCTGTTTGGAACATGAGGACACCACCTCACCACCCTTCCCTTTTCCATCCTCAACACCTCTTGCTCTGCCCATATTTCCTTATGTTCCCTTACGATGCTCCTCACAGCCCTGGATGCGTGACACTGGCTCTTGCCTGTGCTCTCTAGGCTTGGCCATATCTCACGTCACAGGAGATATTGCATAAAAATAAAAATAATCTCAGACATTACCTTCAGCAAAGAAGTGGTTGGTCTCTTCATCCTCCTCTCCCGGGTCCTTCGTCGCTTCATAGCAGCCCGGCAGTGTTGTCTGGGCTGGTATCTTCAGTTGGGGGTGTTTTCCTCTTTGTCAAGGTTTCCCCAAGGAAGCAGGAGCTGGTGTGGTGAGAGATGCTGTCCAGCAAGCAGCCTACGCCTGGGGGTGCCAAAGAGTCTCTTGGCAAAGGCTGAGGCTAAAAAAAAGCACCTGAAGCAACTTAAACTACTGACCCCTCCGCGTGCGTGCGAGTGTGCGTGGGGAGGTGGGCATTTCCCCCTCTCCCACTATCCTCTACACCACTGCCTCCGTTTTTTCCTTCTCCCTGGTGACATTAATGATAAATTCCCCTCCCCTTGCTCAGTTTTCTACCGTCTGGGCTCATTTCCCCCACCTCGCATTAGCATCCTCTGATCTCCCTTGCTGGGTCTACTGCTAACGGTGTTCCACCAGTGTTTCTGTCTCATCCCGCTCCGGGCAGACCAGCCTCCTGCAACCCTGGCATGGGGTCACCCGTTGGCTCTTCACATGCATCTTCCTCATCTCTCTTCCCCTCTCTGCCTTGCTCTACCCCTACGATGCTCGCCTGCCATCCCCTGCGTGGTCCCTGCCCTGGCAGGCTGTCACGGTCCCTTTTGTATCGCCTACCCTCCCCGGGCCAGCCCACACCATCGCCCCGTCCTCCCACCTGCCCGTGTCCTTTACAGCCTGTGGCCATTCCCCGTCCCTCCTGTCCACCTCAATCACCCCGCTGACAGCGGCACGTTGAGTGACACCGCTTCAGCTGTCCCGTGCCGGGACACGTCTTCATTTTATCCCTTTTTCCGATGCTGCAGTTCAGTTCCATCAAGAAAAAAAACCAAACAACAAAACAATACAAAAGGCCCTCAAAACCCCACCAAAGATTTCTGAGAATAGAGGCATTTATTGCAAGCACATCAGTTTAATATTTTAACGGCCAGAGGGCTGCTGCAGGAGGAGGAGGGAGGTGGAGCTGGTCTGAAATCCTGGTGGGGCTCTGCGGTTAGCGGAGGTGGTCGGGCAGGACGGGAGGAGCTGGGCTTTTGCAGACGTTGGGGTCAGACAACAGGGGCTGAGCCCAACCAGCTCCACTGGTCACACTGGTACCGCCAGGAATACGAACCGTTCCCTGGGTCCTCCCCACCCCAGTGTCTTTAGAAGTAGGCCATTCGCTATAATTGCCTTTTCTTTTCTTCTCCATCAAAATAGCATCCCTGGGAGACTGGAAATGAATCCATTTGTACGGGTGGATGTTTGCAGAGAGGTTTTGACCAATCTCTTGTCCGGCAGATAATATTAATGGGGTGTCTGGGTGCCTCAGAGTGCTCTTAAGTCCTCATCCCACCCTGGGAAAGGGAATCATAGAATCATAGAATCATAGAATGGTTTAGGTCGGAAAGGACCTTGAAGATCATCGAGTTCCAACCCCCCTGCCATAGGCAGGGACACCTCCCACCAGACCAGGTTGCCCAAGGCCACGTCCAGCCTGGCCTTGAACACCTCCAGGGATGGGGCCTCAACAACCTCTCTGGGCAACCTGTGCCAGTGCCTCACCACCCTCACAGTGAAAAACTTCTTCCTAATGTTCAATCTAAACCTGCCCTCTTCCAGTTTGAAGCCACTAAAGTGCTATCAAAATGTCATTTACGGTTGGGAAACTGAGGCACGGGATGACATGCCCAAGTTCTTGGAAGGAGTTTACAGCACAGCAAGTACTTAAGAAATCACACCCTTTACTCTGCTTATTAACTACTAAATTAAATATAGCTGGCACCGTTCCTGGCCCTGATGTCAAATGCTCCACATTGGTACTATTAAAGCCTTTTAACCTCCAAAACACAGTCACTGCATCCAGCTGCCTGTCGGGAGTTGTCTTGTCCCACGCAAACCTTTGAACTGTGCCTGGAAAATGCTGGGAGAGAGGAGGTGTCTCCGCCGAAACCGCGCCGAGGATGTTCCCGCCGTGAGGATGATCGAGTTCCTGCAGCCAGAGGTGTTACCTGGTCCTGTTTCATCTACTTGTGCTCACAGACACTCTTATCACAAGCTGTCTTTCACCCTAGAACCTGCTCCCTAGTGAGCATCCTACCCCATCCTACTACTTCTTTTATCCTAAGGGAGTGTTCAAACCTCTGGCAGTGACTTGCAGGGTTTAACAGTCACTCTGCTTTTAACGTGAAAATGTTTCCCTGCTAAAAAAGCTTCAAAAGAAGAAGAAAAATGACATTAACATGGACATTTTGGCAGAAAATGGGGAAAAAAATGATATATACTTTTAAAAGCTAGTTTGGTTTACGTCTTGTAGGAGTCTGGTGAGGAGCAGAGTCACAGTTTTCCATTTCAATTTGCTTCGTTAACTCTGAGAAAGCTGAGGATGTTTCCAAATTCTGACATAAGGAAAAAAAGAAAAAGAAAAAACAGAAAAAAAGGGGAAAAAAGAAAAAAAATTAAACAAGGGGAAAAAATATGAAACTAAGAGAGGTCACTTAGGAAGATGCATTGTACTGGTCCTGTCATATCTGGTACAACCCTGGCCATGGTAAACAACAATAATATTAATTTAATAAAAGGATCTAACCTGTAGTGTTGTTTTTTTTTTTAACTGAATTCGCAATCGTGTATAACTGTGCAACTTAAAAAAATCATATTTTCTTTAAACATTTTTCTAGTGCTTAGATTTTTTGTGGATAGTAGGGACAAAATGCTTCTTCGATCAGCGCTTTGAAAGACAATGGGCAGGGAAGGAGCATTTCACCCCCTTAAGCAATATGAATAAGCTACTTAAAATCCCAAATCTTCTGTCGTTCAATGCAAAGTGTTGCCTGTCCATACTACATGGATGGTGCTCAGGGTACTTCCCCGTGGGCATTTACTCCTCTGAAGCAGGGTTCAAGCCTGGGTGGGTGCACCGCAAAGGCTGGGGGGGGAAGGGGGGACTGTAGACCCCCCCCCCAGTACAGCTTTCATAGCTGACGTGCTTTGCAGAACAGGTGGGTGCTCCTCGTGGTGTGAGCCAGGGGGACACGGGTGCTGCGCACATGGGGGTCACCCTCTGCCTTGGACCCTCCTGCAAAAGCCATCTGTGGTCAAAGGGGGCAGGAGTGGGGTGAAAAGAAACGGGAGAACAAATCTGAGTGCCTCATCGCCGCCATGTAGCAGAGCCCCTGGTGTTGGCTTTCGCATGGACTCAGCATCCCGGGCTGCATCCCCAGCAGTGTGGCCAGCAGGGCAAGGGAGGGGATTCTGCCCCTCTGCTGCGCTCTGGGGAGACCCCACCTGCAGTGCTGCCTCCAGCTCTGGAGCCCCCAACGTAAGAAGGACATGGACCTGTTGGAGTGGATCCAGAGGAGGCCACGAAGATGATCAGAGGGCTGGAGCACCTCTGCTGGGAGGACAGGCTGAAAGAGCTGGGGTTGTCCAGCCTGGAGAAGAGAAGGCTCCGGCGAGACCTTATTGTGGCCTTTCAGTACTTAAAGCGGGCTTATAAGAAAGATGGGGACAAACTTTTTAACAATGCCTGTAGGGATAGGACAAGGGGTGATGGCTTTAAACTAAAAGATGGTAGATTCAGACTAGGCATAAGAAAGAAATTTTGTATGCTGAAGGTGGTGAAGCCTTGTCCCAGGTCACCCAGAGAGGTGGTGGATTCTCCAGAGCTGGAAACATTCCAGGTCAGGTTGGATGGAGCTCTGAGCAACCTGATCTAGTTGAAGGTGTCCCTGCTCATGGCAGTGGGGTTGGTCTAGATGACCTTTAAAGGTCCCTTCCCAACTGAAACCATTCTATGATTCTATGATCTTTCCATTCAACTGTTTGAACCGTAGCTGTAGTGGTGCTAGTGCTATGATATAGGCACCTTGCTCCTGGGAAGCACAGCTGGAAAAGCATGTTGGTCTTACCAGGGTGCTGGAGACAACGCTGTTCTGCCCTCCCTTTCTCCAAAAGCTGTAGCTGAATCAAGTTGATGGGAGCACAGGTTCAAGGCCACCATGGAAAGGAAGGAAAAGGGACACCACCACATCTTGTGCATGCCAGCAATGTGAGGCAGAAGGGAGGAGGACACAACAGAGAGAGGAGACCCTCATGTCTCAGTTTACCCTCTTGCAAAAGAGGGAGAATGACACTGTTGACTTTCCATTGCCCGCTTGTAGTTTGTCCAGGTTCTGCATTAATCCTGCCATGGAAAGATTCCGTTTGGGCGGCTGGGGGCTGATGCTCTCCTGTAACACCCCGGGGAAGACGCTGGGCTGATTTTGGACACGTCGAGCTGAGACTGAGAGCAGGGTTTGGTGTCGCTGGAGCGTGCCGGTGCCTGGAGGCAGTGCCGGGTTTCACGAGGATGCGGGGACGGCAGCTGGGCACAAGCTGGGCATCTGACTTCTTCCGCGGCCACGTGGAAGCTGTAAAAAGTGGACGTTTTCTATTTAGAGCTACTGATACACCTTGTAGTGATATTGAGAGCAGGGGTTTAGTTCAGGGACCCCACATGCTCCCATGTGGTCATGACATTAACCCTGGCCGGCCTGAATTTCCTATAAGGTTATCTGCCTGTTCCTATGGAACGACAGGTGATTGTCCCCCTAAACCCACCACCTTGGTCTATTGCACACACTTGTGAGCTGAAACTTCCAGTGCAAAATGGATGGTCTTTTTTTTTTTTTTTATTTTTTGTTAAAATGTCGCTTGTTTGAAAGAAAAAGGTTGAACGAGCTGATTTTTTTTCTTTTTTTTTTGAGTCCCAGGTACCTAGGTAATAACCTATAGGACATAAACTGTCTAAACATCATTCACTTCATTTTTATTTTGTTTTTATTCAGCACTTAAAGATTCACTGACAGAACGAGAGGGAATGGCTTCAAGCTCCAACAGGGTAGATTTAGACTGAACATTAAGAAAGAATTTTTCCCAGAAAGAGTGGTCGGGCATTGGAATAGGCTGCCCAGGGAGGTGGTTGAGTCACCATCCCTGGATGTGTTTAAGAGCCGTTTAGGTGTGGTGTTGGGGGATATGGTGTAGGGGAGAACTTTGTAGAGTAGGGTAGATGGTTGGACTCGATGATCCCAAGGGTCTCTTCCAACCCAGACAATTCTATGATTCTATGATTCTATGATTCATTGGTGTCTGGGTAAAACCAGTTCTCCCCAGTGCTCCATGCTGATTACCATTCATGAAATAATTGATATGATGGATAACTATAAACTTGCCTGGCGACTGTTTCTCTTGTAGCATTTGAACCACCATAACATTAACCAGGAAGAGACTAATTTCTGTGTAAGGTGATGGGTCTCAATAGGACAGAGAAAAACGTAACCATCACTATATAAAGGCATTTTGTGTAATTAATGCAAAAGATGTACCTAAAACTTCTGTATGGGGATTGCACCTAATTGTTTCTTTAATGGCCAAACACCTCTTCTCTAGAGTTCTCCTCCCAATGTAGGACATTTAGTCAGTAATAGATGGTTGGCAGCGCAAAGAGTGTATAAAATCATGAAAGACTGAAAGGGTTTATAAATATTGGAGCTTTTCACAAGTGTTCAGATGGAGGAGTTGGGACGGGAAGGCAAGTACAGACTATGAGAGATGAACAGTTGTCGTGATGTCAACTTCTGCTGTGGCAGGTAGATGAAGAGATGCTGAGGTCCAGAGTGAAAATGTTCTGTGATGTGGCTGCGCTTGATCTGATAAACTGAGCAGAGTCACACCGGGCTTTCTCCTGAACAGGAGGGGATGGCATCCCTGCTGCCAGAGGCTGGAGGAGGAGTCTGGGGAGGTGGCTCAGCCCGATCCCCTCTAAGCTAATGATGGACATCTAAAACCTGGACCTCCTGGCAATTTTGTATGGTAGTTCTGGTATTCCTAGCTGAGGCAAATAAGGTAATTTTCCTTTCCCACTTTGTTTTCTTTGCCATTGTAACCCTGTAATACCTACCATCACGTCATAACTTGGCTGGTTGGAGGAAAGCAACCTGCAGTGGTTGTTTTTTTCATGGGTAGTGAAAAACTTGGTTTTTTTTCATCTTGGCCTTCACTAGCAACTGTTATTCTTCAGAGTCCCTTCATTGAGGGTCCTTTAAGTGTGAGAGTAATACAGATGCCATTTATTTTGCACAGTATTCTGTTGCTTTACTGACCTAAGGAGCGCATGCTCCAGATATTCTTTGGTAACTGTGTGCANGCTTTCCCACTTTGTTTTCTTTGCCACTGCAACCCTGTGATACCTACTATCACGTTATAGCTTGGCGGGTTGGAGGAAAACAACCTGCAGTGGTTGTTTTTTTCATGGGCTGTGTGCTGTGGTGCACCAAAAGCCATGGACTTTTCTCATTTTCATCGTGGGTGTGAAGTCTCTGAGTGAAGTGGGGAGGAATTATATTCAGACACATAAGATTCATCTTTTTTGGGTGCTTCAATGGTGGCGATAGATTGATTTTTTTTCTGTACATTCCCTGGAGGGATGCGAAGAGGATGGAGGGGAACAGATCATCTGCCCTTCTGGCTGTGCCTTCCTTCACACTGCCTGGGTAAAAGTGGCTAGGAACAAGGAAAGTCGTGGTGCCTCACACCTGCTTGCATATTTGCGGGGGTGGAAAAGAGCAGATGTCCAGAGCTGCCAATTCTGGGAGTCCTGCAGGAATGCAGGGCCTGTGACAGCTGATTGAGCTGGAGAGGGTTTGGGTGGGGGAGCGTGCCTGCACGCTGCCTGGGAGAGAAGGTGATGGGGAAGGGAGGTGGAAAGTCGTCGGAGACTCCAGAATGAAAAAGGCTGTTTGAACCTGGAACGCTTATGGCCTGGATGCAGAAATTATGGGAGACACCCAGTCTTAGAGTCTGTGCTTGATTTTGAATGTGCCTTCTGGGTTAGTTGATGGGAAGATCATGTTGCTGACCTCTTCAGACCTGGCCTGATACAGCGACTGCCAACAGATGTCATCACTCCAATTCCAGCAGTCAGAACTTCAACTCCAACAGTCCCTTGCACTGTTACTAGGGGACAGCAAGTATGGGAGGAGACAATAATCTCAAGAAAAAGGCCAAGAAGTAGCCTGGTTTGCACCCAATATTGACTGAATCTCCTAATAAAGTGTCCTGAACCTTGACATTTTCTGAGCTGGCTGTTGTTGAGTTTGGTTTGACAACATGTTTGGTTTGAAGCATCTGAGTAGAGCTCCACTGAGTGGGTTTGAAGAGAGCAAAGACTGCAGAGGCCATCAACTCCTCCCAGCAATGCCAGTTGCTCATGTGACAAGTACTCCTTGTTTCCTTCATTTGGGGTTCCCCAGTCTAAGGGATCTGAAGTATTATTCCCTGCTTCATCAGGCTGATATCCCATCATGGGATATCATCATTAGTTCTTGTGAAATCGAGGTTTAAACATAGGAAGACTACAATGAGTTATGCAAAGAGCATAGTGCTGTCCAGCTATGGGCATGGATGTGGTAAAGGTACAAGACAAAATTAATAATAATGTAGAATACGAGGATTTTTTTCTGCTTTTGGTGTTGGACTAATGAGAGGAAAATGGCTCATGAGACATTTATTACCTCCACAAACTCATTGTCTGAGGATCCAGTATGTCATTAATCTCATATTATTCCTGCTGTTATCCTTACTGATAGATAAGAAGACCGTAAGTGAAGACCTGAAGACCATAAGTGAAGACCTGAATACCTTAAGTGAGTTACCCAGGGTCCCCTGTAAGTCTAGGACAGAGCTGGCAAGCGAACCTGTGCTCCAGGTGGATCCACCTTTTAGGACATCCAGTCTCAATTATGGAGTTGCCACTTTAAATCTCCAGATACTTTCCGAAAGCTAGGGAGAGAGGAGAGAGATTTCTGAGGCCATCCAGCAGTAAAGGTGGGTCAGGTAAGTTTGCTGGGAAGGCAGTGGTCCTCATTTCTTTGCTCCTCTTACCTGATGAAGGTCAGGAGCACCAAGGAGGCTGCCCTGATGCATGGCCAAGGACTCACTGCAGCAGCAGTACTGCTTTTTCTAGCCATTGCCCAAGCCGGAAAGCCACTGTCCCACTGACCTGCTGAGTTGGACAGCTTGTAACTATCTTGATTTATTGGCTTCAGACTAGGAGCAGTGGATTCCTGCTGCCTTCTCCTCTGTACAGGGATGTCTTTCCATGCAGGACAGCTCCATCTGCCTTCAAGGCAGGAAAAAGGATCCTGGAGAAGCATTGTTGGGTACTGGCACGTATTTAGAGGGGATAAAAAAAGTGATGCCTTAGGGTAGTGTTTCGATCTCATCCCACTGGTGTTTTCACAATTAAGCAGATTAAGGAGGATCTCATCAAGGCCCAATTCCGTGTCAGGCTTTTGGAAAATAGCCCGCAGGCAGGCAGGCACGTGCACTGGTTCCGTCAACCTGTGCATCTTTGTCTTTCTCAAGTGTGACGTTTACTGCCCTTGACTGCCAGAGGAGGGAAAAATCCTTCCTGCAAGTTCCAGGTAATTTTAGGGCTCCATCCGGCACTCAAGAGAAGAGTTCATCTCATCCTTTTCTCCCTTCCCCATCCTCGTGGCTGCAAAAAGCGAGTGACCAGGGCTCCTCGGGAGCCCCTTGGGGTCACAGCACGGCTGAGCAGATCCTGAACCCAAAACCCCAACCCGGAGTCCCTCAGGGGCAGGTGATTACCAAATTAGCACCCTGTGCTGAGAACGCGTCTTGAGAGCTAATTGAGCTGGATTTATGGGCACGGGGTTCAAACGGGGGTAGCGCCAAACTTTGTGCGACTCAAATAAATGGAGTCCCCACCAGTCCTGCCAGTGATTTGAAGCCCTTGCAGATGTACCTCCAGCCTTGGCTGTACCTCCACCCGGGAGCTGGAGGCATGGTCCCCGGCCACCCCAGCTGTTGCCCTTGAGGTTTACACAGCTGCCGCGGGGAGCCGAGGAGAGAGAGGTGGGGGGCACAGCCTCCCGAGTGCCTCCGTCCCGCAGCGGGGTCAGAGGTGGACACGTTTGTGCTAAAAAAGGAACAGGTGGGTAAAAAGCTGACAGCGGGAACACTGGCACTTTTATTTTTTAATGGCCCCTCCTCCCCCCCCCCGAGTACACGCACATACAGCACTGGAAAAGGAGACACGACTGTCTGAAAAGCATCCGACTGGACTGAATGATCCCCCCTCCCTAAAAATAAGGGGATCGTCTCCCTTTTGGGGGCTGAATATTCATTCAGTTTGCATTTTGACTCACGCAAAACTTCTAAATTAAAGCATTGTGACATGGATGAGAGAGAGAGAGAGAAGGCGGTGATTCTTTGTGATTCCTCATCCCACCTGTGTGCTTTTGCCCTCTCTTTTTCTATTTTTTGCGTCGTGGTGGGGTCGATGGGTCTGCGCAGCAGCAGGCACAGGCGTATCTCGGTGAGAGCCGTGTGAGTAACCGGTTATTCGGGTCTCCGGCAGTACTGAAAATCTGCAGCAAAAAAAGTTTTGCTGTGGTTTAACTGAAGTGTTTTTTCTAAGGCTGGGAAGGAAATGGCTTCTTGCTGGATTCGGGCGGTTTACGAACCCTACGAACATTAGGAGAAAAGCAGAAGGAAATGTGAAAGAAGTGGTTTTGAGTGGGAAAACAAATTAAGAATCATAGCAGTAATACCAGCAAGTGTGCTGGGCAACGAGCAACCCATCAGGGGGCTCAGAACGGAACCCCGAAACATCACTGACGCCTTCATTTAAGAGAAAAGCAATGCTGTTACCAAATCTGTCCCCACAGTTTTACCAATGGTCAAGATACTTGTGCCAACAGTCAATGATTTTTTTTTTTTAATTTAGTGTCTCATCGACGTAGGCGTGTTATTGTCCCAGCCTGGTGGGACTGAATCCTTCCCTTTACTTTCAGGGACCTGTATTTCTGCCTGAAGATGGTTATGGGTATGGCCAAGCTGATACATGAGCAGAGCTCGTTGTGCGTGCAAGCACCTGAAATACTTGAGAAAAAGGCTTTGCTCTCACTGGATGGAGTGTAAAACTGTGTTTGCAGTGTCACTGTTGTTGTTGAGCTAATGTGGGGGCTCTGTGGCTTCCAGCAACCAGAGATGGCTGAGAGCGGTGGAAATACTGCTCCTGCCTGCTGGTGTTGGGGCAGGTAATTAGTGTGTCCATAAAAACCAAGGTTAATCAAGCCTATGGTGAAACGTATTCTTTGGCCTTGGCAATAGAGAGCAGAGTTAAGGTTATTTAGGTACCTGCACTGCTTTCTCATAGTCTATCAAGTTTGTTGTTCGCCTGTGCGTCTTCCCTGAGTTTGTGGTTTTTACTCCCAAGAGAAGGACAATATCCTCAAGAAGCATCTCACTGACTGGCGCACAAATATGATTCCACTTTAGCAGGGGTCCATCTGGGACTATGCTGTGTTTGACATCGGATTAAAGGAGTGAAGACTGAAAGAGACCATTAACGCTCTGCTCAAACCCACTGTGTGATGACAGGCTGTGGAGCTTCCTGCAGGGTGAATGAATGAGACCAAATCCCACCCCAAAGATTTGATGGCGGAAAAAGATGTCATTTTCTATTAAGTGGATGGCTTTACACATTTTCCTGCATGACAGGGGTCACTGTAAGTTCTTTTTTTTTTTTTTTTTTTTTTTTTTTTTTTTTTTTTTTTTTTTTTTTTTTTTTTTTTTTTTTTTTTTTTTTTTTTTTTTTTTT
>VUYV01000268.1:178173-204386 GCA_008711295.1 Anarhynchus alexandrinus
AAAAAAAAAAAAAAAAAGGTGTCACTTGATTCCAGCCCTGAGGAATACAGTGGCAAGCCATCCCCTCGCCTGGAGGTGAAGCAAAGCCCGGGAGCTGCCTGCTGCAGGCTCTTCCCTTTCATGTGACTAATACACACAAATCCCCGGCCCCCGGGGGCTCGGGGCTCGCTGACAGCAGCGGCAGGCTGTGAGAAAGGGGTGAAGGGAGCGAAACTGTGCTCTCCTTTCATTCACCAGGGTCAGCTGTCCCACCTGTTCCCTCTGCTTAGACATGGGTAGCGGGGACCGAGGGGACGGGGCGGTGGCACAGCCTTTAGAATGAAAACTCATCGAAGTGGAGGAATTTCATATTAAAATGAGGAATAAGCAGGCATTTGCCTGGCCACAGAGACAGGCAGAGGAAAAGAGACCGCTGGACACAGCGGTGGGGTCGGTATTTGCTTGAATCCTTCTAAGAATTGGGGACCAGGCCAAGAACAAGTTTCCTAATGAAAGACTAATGATGGATGAAGCTCAGTAGGTGCAGGGTTGCAGTTTGATTCGGAAACCCAATCCGCTACCAGCTGTTTATTTAAGCAAATGCCACGGCTTCAGCCTGCAGCAGTGCCTGCCCAGACTTCCCTGGGAGATTTCTTCCATCAAAGCGACCCCTCTTGATTTTGACGGGGAATGCCGCCTCCTCCGGAGCCTGCGGTCCAACCTGCGCAGATCTCCGGTGGGGATGTTATCGAAGAGTTTGCATCTTTTCCCACAGTCATGTGGGATTGTGTTTCTTTGCCCCTATTTAAATCGAAAGCTCTTTTAGGCTGGAGCTATCTGGTATTGTGTGGTTGCAGAGCACCCAGCACAAAGGAGCTGTAGCCTCTCTTGGATGCTATTGTTAGCATGATAAAAAGCCTTGTAACATAGAGACTGATGGTCAGTCACACTGAAACTGAGCCCTGCATGATGGAAGTGTGAGTGAGCTGGTGTCTGTGAGCAGCCCAGAAGAGGAAAATCTCTGAGAAGACCTCAATACAGGGATGTTTTTTCACACCGCAGAGGCAGCTAGTGCTTTACTTGAAGTCGCTTTTGTTTTTTTCCTTGTGGTTGTTTTTTTTTATTTAGGAGGATTTCTAAGCCATGATGGCTCTAGGAGCCAGCCTTGACCTTTGTTTTCCCTGGCCATCCCGTGTGCTTCGCAGATCCCACAGGAGAAGGGGAGCTCCTTCTCCATGCCGGTGGGCGAGAGGACCGAAGCTGCAGCAGAGAAATCTCCTGCAAGGTGCTGGTTTCTCCTTACCCAGTCGCCTTCTGCATCCCCAGGCTCCAGCATCTGCCACGGGCAGGCGGCGGGGCGACTCGCATCCCCTCCGCGACCCGTGCGACCACAGGGGACACGAGCCGAAACACACTCAACCTTGAAACCAAAGAAGCCTCAAACCTGTCATTAAAGCAGCTGCACTGGCAATAAATTTAGTATTTAAAGAAGTTCATCGCCTGTTGCAAATGCAGCGAGAGTAGCTATGGGAACAACTTCAACAGAGTTTCATCATGCTGAAAAGTGACCCTGTAAAGACATGCAGAAAGGATCCTGGAATCACCAACATTTTTCCTCTCACGGGAAAGAGTTGAGCCTGTTCAAAATCAGTTAGAAAAATGAGCCAGGCGAGTCAGCAGTTCAGCTATGGGCTGCAAGGCTGCAAGTGTAAATAGCAGTAGTGGTAATAAAACATTTTAAAATCTGAAAAAAATTAATAATATGAATGTTAACATTTTCAGGAAACATAAAGCTTTTTTTTTTTTTTAGTGCAAAGGAGCAAGAATAAAGGGAAATTTGAAGGTATTGGCACTGCCTGATAAATACAAAGGATACTTTTTACTTTTCAACTTCTTAGTTGACTTTCAATCCTCTTGTAAAATTCTTATCATCTTCCCCAGATCAGGTCACGTGGTGCTCACGTTAATTCTCTGCCTTCGCCACCCCACCTTGTGTGAATCATGGGAGACAGGGGAGCAGCTCAGCTGGGACATTATGGCCTGGTGCCTAAAACACTGAAGTAAAGACAAGTGGATCCAAGTGCCATTCCGGACCTATCAGGGGCTTCTTTCTTCTCTTGACTTGGGAAATGTTCACAGACCAGCTGTGTTGGCTTTCTCATGCTCAGATTTCTGTGCCAAGGTGTTTAATGAGGGACCGAATGCAGCAAAACCAGACACTGCTTTGAAATCCCTCTGCACACCCCTGGCCGACTATTCTTCTTGCCCGACCTGAGAGCATCCAGAATAAGTGATTTGTGACTTAAATGCGTTGAAACTCAGAAGGAAATATGGGACTTTTCTATGTGTTATTTTAAAATACAAGATGCACTTAAAATCTCAAGCCAGCTTATCTCAGCGCTACTCCTGTGGATAGGACCATGATGGAAAGGGTATGGTTCTCACCACAGTGGGAAGCTCAGCCTCTTCCAGCAAACCCAGCACCAAACAGAGTGGCTTGGTGAGGGCAGACATTTAAGGCTGTGATGTTGGTCCCATTTGACGGATGCTCAGGGCTGTAGAATCATAGAATCATTATGGCTGGAAAAGACCTTTAAGATCACCAAGTCCAACCATTAACAAACTCTACCGGGCCCATTTCTAAACCATGTCCCTGAGAGCCATATCTAAATGGCTTTTAAAGACATCCAAGGATGGCGACTCAACCGCTTCCCTGGGCAGCCTGTTCCAGTCTTTGATAACCCTTTCAGTGTAGAAGTTTTTCCTAATGTCTAACCTAAACCTCCCCTGGCACAACTTGGTGCCATTTCCTCTTGTCCTATCACTTGTTACTTGGGAGAAGAGACCAATGCCTGCCTCGCTACACCCTCCTTTCAGGTAGTTGTAGAGAGTGATAAGGTCTCCCCTCAGCCTCCTTTTCTCCAGACTAAACACCCCCAGTTCCCTCAGTCATTCCTCATAAGACTTGCGCTCCAGATCCCTCACCAGCTTCATTGCCCTTCTCTGGACACCTTCCAGCACCTCAATGTCCTTCTTATACTGCAGCACCCAAAACTGAACACAGTGTTCGAGGTGGGGCCTCACCAGTGCCAAGCAGAGTGGGACAATCACTTCCCTAATCCTGCTGGCCACACTATTCCTGATACAGGCCAGGATGCTGTTGGGCTTCTTGGCCACCTGGGCACACTGCTAGCTCATATTCAGCTGGCTGTCAACCAACACCCCCAGGTCCTTCTTCTCCGGGCAGCTTTCCAGCCACTCCTCCCCAATCCTGTAGCACTGCATGGGGTTGTTGTGACCCATGTGCAGGACCCGGCACTTGGCCTTGTTGAACCTCATACCGTTGGCCTCAGCCCATTGATCCAGCCTGTCCAGGTCCCTCTGAAGAGCCATCCCACCTTCAAGCAGATCAACACTCCCACCTAACTTGGTGTCGTCTGCAAGCTTACTGAGGGTGCTCTCAGTCTCCTAAAAGTGGGGAGGCAGTAGGTGCAGTCCACCCTGCATGGTGTGACTTGATAGCAGTAAGAGGTATTTACCTGTTCTACGGAGACCATTGGATCCTGATTACAAATAAAGAAACTCATCCACTGCGGACCCCAGGGGACAACTTTCAGCATGGCTGATAGATGCCAGATCTCTGCTTAGCACTACTGCACTGTCTCAACTCACCTTCCCATGGGCAGCTTCACCCAGCTGGATGCTACGGGCCATAAGGAGGAAGGTTGGGATTCAGGAAGGGAAATTCAATCAGAGCGGGGTGTCCAAATCCCCTAGGTTCCCTTGGAAATCCCAGCTCAGCACCCTGCCCGCTGGTGTCTAACAAGCCTCTCAAGAAAAAAAGACATCGAACCCCAGGATTTATTACTAATCAGCCCAGCTTCTTAGCACCTTCTCTTGTGACCTTGGTTGCTAGGAAATTTGTGTCAATACACAAAAAGTGAAGTATTAATAGAAAGAAAGAGCAGCTGATGGGAGCTCTGCACAGAGCGGCACGGCCAGTGCAGGGGCTGTCCTTGTGGGACACGCTAGTCTTCCAGGCTACATCTCTCCTAGCAAATCACCCTTGTAGGGCTCCTCTTCTGTTCCTGGAGCCATACCTATGCTATTAAACTCCAAAACAGCCTTAAAAACTCAGTTACTGTGTCCATAGTGCTCATGGGGAGCAGGTGCCGGCCTTGCTGACTCCCGAACCATCCTTGGGAATTGTTTCAGCTAACACGAGCTCATCTGGGTCAAAACCATGTAGAAGACCATATTTGCGATTTGTGATCTATGGAAATGCAATGCCCAAACCCTTGCTGCTTTTATTTCACTCACAGATGTATCCACAAAGTTTGAAGCACAGGTTGGCCTGTGGGCAGTGCTGAAATCTTCTTCAGAGTCTTTCCAAGCCTGGGAGCTTTGCTTCAGATCCTCAGTATTTGCAGAAATTCTGATTTGATTTTGGCAGGAGGCTGGTGGTGTGAGTGGATAACCCATCTCCTCTTGGGCACACGCTATTTGTAGATGACAAATGTGATAGGTAAGGGATGGAAGAGGACACTAACTACCGACAGTGCCAAGCTGGAAAGCACAGACCTTTTTCCAAGACCTGTGTCTGGGCTGACTCCACAAGTTCAAGCAGTTTCATGTTAATTTTCCCCACTATGTGTCCAGCACCTGTGTCCAGCATGGCACAACTTGTGTTGGAGGATGGCTGCTTATCAACAACCATGTCCTAGAGAAACGTGATGCTGCTGGTCCAAGCATGAGCCCTCTTAGGCTTGCTTTCCTCTGGGGTGCTTTATGCTCTGTTTGCAGGTGTGGATGCAGGGATGGTGAGTCCAGGCAGCGTTCCCACATCGTTCTCTCGTGGTGGTGTCTGATTTTGGTGAGGAGCAGGCAGGAAAGGCTGGTGCCCTTGGTGTGGGGTGGTGCATGGACCAGCTGGGCTGGGAGGGAGGAGGGGAGCTCCTGAGCGGTTGCAGACAAAATTGCTAAACCTCGCCTTATCCCACATTATCCTCCCCTCAGCTGTTCAGCTGGGTGATGCCATGTGGTGTTCAACAACTGCCACATTCCTCTCGCGAGGTGGCCGCCATGCGATGGCTGGGGGGAGCATGAGGAGAGCCCTCGCTTGGCTCCTGTAAAGCTTTTCCACCCCAGAAATGCTGCAAGTCCTGGGAAACAGCGTCTCCAGAAGATGCTGCTACCCTTGGAGAGCGCCTGCCCTGCCAAAGGCCTCATGGGCAGCGCACTGTCGTCCCCATTTTACACACAGGTGACTTCAAGATGACGCTGTTTGGACCAAATTCATGCTTTAGTGAGTGAAAGAGCTGGGAATAGGTCCCACATCTCCTTTTCCTGTGCTCTGTCTGCTGGATCGTGCTCTTTCCCTCAAGTGCAGGGGGTTAACAGAGACCTGTCCTGGACGGTGTGTGGGACAGAGCAGTGTCAGCCTGGCCGGCCTTCAGTTGTGTTAAAAGTGGTAGGCAGGTCTTCAACGGCTCCATACTTCCACCTAGTGACGAAGTTCTACTGCTCACACCTCCTGCTTTTCTCTATGTCCTTTCTGGTTGCAATGCGGGAACATTTCTCAGATTCCCGATGCTGAGCCTGTCCGTAAGGCTATTTCTACTCATGCACCTAAAATCTGCAACTTCCAAATGAGTAACTGCAAGCAAACAAAGCCAGATGGCCCGGGACGATGTTTTCGAGCAGAACTTTCCTTCAGTAGGAAAAAAAATTGCTTGCACACGTACACAAATGTGCACTTACTTGTCGAACTATGGTGCTTTGCTCTTTGGTGGGTAAACATACCTAAACATGGTCATCAGCTTGTAGTGGAAGAGTATTTGCACTTCATACAACAAGACCCCGGCGTGACTCAGCCTTTCCTCTCCTGGTCTGAATTATGGGTCTCTGTTTCTCATTGTTAAGGACAATATTCTTTACCACCTTCCCTCTTTCTTTTCACATTTTGGCTCCTTCAGAGGGATGGTTCCCCATGCAGTATCTTACCTAACCTGCGACATTTTGCAAAGAATAAACTCCTCGTCCCAGTCAAATCCTTTGGCTCTGCAAACCTTGGACATTTTTTTGAGTTTTTCCTATCTAAAGCATTTCCTTAGGATTGGATCACAAAATGCTACACAGAATGACAGAGGTGATAACTCTCACCTCTTTGCTCACTATGATGTAGAGAATTTGAGTGACTGAGTATGTCAGGAGCAGAAATGTCACAGCCCTGAGGGCAGCAATAAGCCTTAACGGAGCAGATGAGCCTCACCTGGGACCCCACCCACACCCTGCCCATGGGTCAGGAGCATTATTTAACCTCAGCTTTGGGCCTGCAGCCCCTCCCTGAGTTATGTTGTAGGAGTATTGGTCTTCATCCCCTCTTTAGTCCTGCTTTCTAGCTGGATCATGGGCCCTTGTTGTAGTTGAGCATCCAGCCCTGTCTCCTCTTACTTTCCTCTTACTTCTGAGTGGGGACCCTGGACCTGGTCCATCTCCTCATTTAGCGTTGTCAGTGGACCCTGTCACCAGCATCTGGCTCTGTCTGCTGTGTTCAAATTATGGTATTTGAACTGCCTTTTATTTGGCAATACTTTTTTTTTTTTTTAAATTCCTTCAAGTTTACTTCTTTTTTGAAATGTTTTTCCAGTGTAATTCTGGCAAATAAGTAAACTGAGTGTTGATTATTGAGCAGGATAGGGTTAACTTTCATTGGGTTCCTGTAATCATTGGCTATATGCAGCTGAGACATTGAGGCTTGGCCTAAGAATAAACCAAACACAACTGGTTCCACTGCTGGGCAGAAGTCCAGAACTTCCCTGAAGGTTGATTGCCCGTGACTTTGTGCCACTGTGTCTCTGAATTGGGGCTGAGGAAGATCAAGCAAGCCTGTTCCCACCTCCCTTTGGGGATGAGGTAAGAGCCTGCATACATACTGCTGTTGTTTGACTGGTGCACGGTAACTCATTAAACTGTAGTTATGCTGTGGTATCTGAGAGCTTCCTCTGAATTTTGGTGGAAACTTCCATGAAGACATCCATGCTAGTGCAGGGGCTCAGCAACCCATCATGTTTCTGGTGGCTCCACCAAGCACTATTTTGGCTTTGTATAGATGGGTGAAAAGGTGGGAATAGGGGCAACATTCACACAGCTATTCAGCATCTGATGTAGGCTGGGCTTGGTCTTCCCTGCAGCCAGTGAAGGCACATGGTTCTCCATGGGGTGAGTGATAACACTGTGTAAGGCCACTGCACTGTCTTTAACCACTGATTGTATAAGGACCTGCAGGGGTGTAGGTACTTGGGATGTGGGAAGAGGTCTAGACATCCTTTGGGCAGAATTCCTGCCAAATGCAGCATGGTTGGGAATACCATGGAGAAATTGAATTAAAAGTATATAAGGAGACCCTGACTTGCTGAGAAAGTCACTCCCAGATTGGGTATCAGCATATTAAGAAACCTTTCCACCAGTTTTTCTGTCATGTTCTTGGGGAATAAGAGGATAAAATGGATTCATTGTCCTCCTGTTGGAGGATCTAGTCATATACCAATAGCAGAACAATTCCAGGTTACTCCCTTACGGTCATTAAAAACTTGGAACAAAACAGTTAACAGCAGCAAGTAGCTTAGGTTAATAATTAAGCATGCCCAATGGGCACCTCTGAGCTGTCTGTGACAGACTTGTGAGAAACTAGTCTGGTGGGTTTCAGCACACGGTGACTCAGTTACCCACGCAGGGACTGAACCGAGTGCCTAAAGCGACCTCAGACTGAAAATTGCAGTAGAGCTGACACCAAAGGGATGGAGCAGTTATGCTGGTATGGGAGCTTCTGCACTTTGCTCATCGGAGGAATGGGAAGAACAAATTGAATACAGTAAGTAATACCAGAAAAAAGTCCTAATAAGAATAATAAAAGTAAACCTAAACGATCTGTTATGCACCTGCTTTGAAATGCAAGGTTCCCATGCATCAGGGCTCAGGACTCTGGACTCTGACCCCGACAAATTACGCTTATGTGAAAATGTGCAAGAAATATAGGGAGAGTTGTTACAGTACAATAAGCAATAGAAACTTTGACGTTTTCTTTATGGGGACAGAGTGTTTGCCACAGTTATGGGGTAACTAAAGCTTCTGCCCAACTCTCACCTCTAAGAACGTCCCTCTTCTGCTGCATCTTTTCTGGGGTGCTAACCCACACTTCTTCCACCGTGCAGCCCTGTGTTTCTCTGCTCTTACCCAGCAGCTCTGAGGCTTTTTGTTTGAGAATTCGTGGCCATGATGTATAGTATTTGGATGATTCTAAAACCGTGTTTATGGTAATAGCGACAGGGGAGGAGGCACGTGAAAAACAATCAGCTTTGCTTTTATGAAGGTTTGTCTTTCATAGAAGACCAACGAGCAGAGTTGGTTTCTTGAACACCCGCTATGGATTTGTTGCATTCCACTCTTATCTTCAAAAAAGTGCCCACCCCCAATGGAGGGAGAGGTGCTTTAGAGGCTGCACAGTATCTCCTGTAGTGTCCATTTTTGACCAGGAGTGTACTTTTGAAGCAAGTCTCATGTCCAGTCAAGGTGAGTTGTTTCACACCACAGAACAGTCTCAGTGAACAGATGTCAATCCTTCTGGATAGATTCAAACGAAGATATGCACCAAACAACACTTCTGCTGTTAATGGATGTTCCCTCCCTGGGACTGGGCTAGATCTAGTGCTGTGTGTAACACCCCTAAATGCTTGCAGTGCCAATGTTGGGTCTTCGGCACCGATTGTTTTGCCCTGCAGATTTGCTTCTATTGTTTTTTGCAATAAATGTGGATGAGGCTTTTTTCTGGATTTTGTCTGCTTATGCCGTTATCACCAAGTGCTTTGCTGCCCAGTCCTGAGCAGTTATTCCTGTTCTCCACTGATTTTGGAGAATGATTCCTCTCTAATCTTTCACCAACTGCCTTGAAACTCCTTACCGCATTATCTAGCAGAGACTGGGCAGAAAGAAACAGGAGAAGCAGATTCCTTTCTGTCCACTTTCCTCTGAAGTATGGAACTTGGAATACCCCGACAATATCCAGTGCCTTTGGACACAAGTTGACCACATCTTCTAATAAACGTCCAAGAGCACATTGTGCTTATAGACCACAGATCATTTCTCTGGGTATGTCAGTCCTTTTAAAAATGACTTAAAGCATCAGCAATTATGAACCACTGTAGCAGTAACAAACAACGAACCAGCCCTGGGTGCTTTGTTCCTTTTTTTCCTTTGAATAGTGAGTTTTGTTTCGGTTTGGGTTTTTTTTGTGGTTTTTTTTTTTTTTTCAATGTGCATGTTAATCAACTCAACCAGCTTCATTTTGACGGGTCTTATAGACATTTACAGAAGCCAGCAAAGCAGACATTGCTGTGGACAGTTGTTTAGGCTTTCTTAGGTGACCTGACAGGCCCTCACCAACGTAGAAGAGGGCTTGAATCAGTGTAGTGTATGTCGTGACTGGAGTAAGACCACTACATGGAAGAACATGAGCTCTTGGTAGCATCATCCTGCAGAGGAACTGGGTCTGAAGAGAGTTGAGGTCTATTCTTGTCCTCTTTTCACCAACTGACTGGTGGAGCAGGACTGTGAAAGGCTGTCTCTTTGTTCTTCTGTGTGGGGGACATGGATTGCCCCTTTGAGAATTATTGTTTATATGGTGCCTCATACAGTGATTGTGATTTTTTTTTCACTTAAGATCCTACTGTAAAAACAATCTGAAATCCTAAATTATCTTCTCGCCACTTGATTTTATCTTTATGCCTGGGGCTTTTGTGGTCTGAACTGAGTTTTGACAAGCAAAGGATGTTCTGGGTAAGGGTGTCCTAGTCTCTGTGCTCACTGGTGAGAATTTGAGGTTCTTGCTCATTTAAAATGTGGCTAAATTAATTGACTCCTGGTTATTTCCATACTAGTATAAAACCCAGGGTGAAAGCAGTAAAGTAGATGGTCTACATTTTTAAATCTTAGAACAGTTTCTGCCATAGACTTTATAAAGGGAAAGTGTGATATGGCTGGCTATGATAGCAAGTAAGACCAAGGAACTTCCCAGGCTACAGGGACTCAAATGTTTATATTCTTAGAACAATTCTCAGCACCGTTGTGACCAAGTCTACCAGTACTCTTCCAAGCAGCACCTAAACACACCTACAGGAGCCAGCATGGGCCGTTCCTAGTTTGGAGCTAGCTGTGGAAGGCTAGAGAGTTTAATAGCATAGTCAAGTAATTTGCTTTCAGAGCTGGAGAATGACCATCATGGTGATTTAGTTTACTGTAATAGATGTAATAATTTTGCACAAAGCAGCATAAAACTAGGAGAGTTTAACATCATCTGCTCTAAATCCTGTAATTGCTTTCACTAGTTCACCCGTGCATACCTTTTAATGAGAGTCAGTGTCCTGAAACATGGCTCCAGTTGGCGAAAGCTCATCCTGAGCTTGACTGAAAAGTGGTCTGCCTGGAGGGGCATAAATTCCGTTTAGAGCTGTTGGGTGGGAGGGAAAAGAGTATGGTTTGCAATATATTGATCCTTTATGCTGTGCGAGAGGTGAATTGGTGTTTTCTCTGTGATTCCACATTGCAGTCCATCTCATCTGCTAGAACACAGACCATCGCTCCCACAGGTCTGCGGTGTGAAGAAAGAATACAGATGGGGCTTGTCTTAAAGTTACATGGAAGGTGCTAAAACCCCAAGTCGTGATCCTGGAGCCAGTCTTCGGTGAACTCCCCATCCAAAGCTCAAGATGAACCTTTGGAGATCATCTTTTCTGAGTGCTGGGATGATATTCTTTGCAGGTGGGTGACAGAGAGGTGTTGTCTCCAACCACAGTGGTCATACAACAGCAGCAAAATCCAGTGCCGCTGGGTTGGATACAGACTGATTGTGAGTGAGAGATGTGGGAAGCATCTCTAAAAAGTGTTGAATGTTATGGGATATTGACTGCAGCGTACTGGATGTTGTTCATCTTTATCAGTGGTTTTTCATGGCATTATTTCCATAGCCAGTGGAGATTTCTGGATTCATTGTCAATTTTCCATGTTCTGCCAGGGTTCATCTCATGCCTGTTGATTTTCATTCACTTGATGATAGATATATTGCTGTTTGCATTTTGATATTAAGGGTTCATGACACATGTATGTCCAATATTTGGCTCCAGTGATCAATACTGGTGTTTGGTGAGATTGCATTCATGTGCAGCTAAGAAGTTGGAATCTCCTGAAATGCTAAATAGGAAACTGGATATCTCTGTGAAAGGACTTCTGGAAAATTCTGATATGTGGCTACAAAAAAAAGAAACCAGCCACTGATCCATCTCTATTAGCTTCAGAGGATAAGAGTCCTCAAAATAAATCCTAAATCACCTTAAGAATTTGATGCCTTTATGAAAAGCGTTGTATAGCAAGTTACAG
This sequence comes from Anarhynchus alexandrinus, assembly GCA_008711295.1. Lineage (NCBI taxonomy): Eukaryota > Metazoa > Chordata > Aves > Charadriiformes > Charadriidae > Anarhynchus > Anarhynchus alexandrinus. The sequence goes on from VUYV01000268.1 coordinate 189,583, forward strand.
GTGACTTAATTTCATGAAGCAAGAGTTCTTTCCCAGGCCTGTGTTTCTTTCCTAAGGACTTTGTCAAGAAAGAGCTGGACAGGCCGTCGTAGAGCCAGCAGAGGATATATTTTGCGGGCAGCCCTAATTTTGGGAGAGTGTACACAAGTCAGCAAACACATTTCTTTTAAGCTGGAGGAACAAACATGAGGTTTATTGTCTTTATTTTAATTCTTGAGGAGGACAGGAGGCTTAGAGTGTAGCATGTTTCACCAAGTCCTGAAGGCATCAAAGCCCCTTTGGAGAAGCAGGGCTAATTACATAGGGGAGACAGTTGGGGGAAATCAAGGATGAGCAATACAACTAATTTGGAAACCTAAGAAGGAGAAACGAGGTGAAGGGTGGGATCACAGGAGGACAGCTGTCAGATTACTATGTCATGTCCTGGATGAGATCTTTTAGATGTTTGCATTACACTTCAACCTGATGTAGCTGGGTTGTTCTTGCAGTGACAGCCACAGGATTGCTCATTAAGCCCCGAGAGGGCAGCATTGCTGGAGGAACATGGATTGCTATTACCCTGGATGGTGAGTTTTAAACTCTTATGAAGTACGTGTCAAAGTAACAGAGAATCAGCTCCATTTTGAGATTTGTGGTTGGAGTGACAAACCCTAAGCAACAGATACACAGGCTGTGGCACCCAGAACATGAAATTGGCTTGAAATTATTGCTTCATAAGCTATTGCTGGTGATTGCTTGTTTTAAGCTCTTTCTAAGCAAGAGAAATTATATTTCTACATTATTTTTTGTAGACGTAGGTCTAGAAATTTTCCTCCCTGCCATGCTTTTATTGAAGAAAAGCCGGAAGTCTCCTCTGTTCATAGGTCCTGTGATGCCAGAGCTTTAAAAACACTAATAATAAACAAAGATATGAGTAAAAACCAGAGAAATTGATACGCCGTGCTCATACTGGCCCAAAAACAGCTGTACAAGACTCGGCCTGATTTTCTGCAGTGCTGCATATTGATTCACGGGGAAGAGAGTTGGTTTCTGGGCCAGGTGTATGTTTGGTTGAGCTGCTCAAGTTCTGGCACTGTCATTTATAACTATGATGTATCAGTCTTATTTGTCTGATTATTGTGTGTTCCCGTAATAATGATGAAATGGAGGGAAGAGAGAGAGTTCACGTCTTCAAGGGAGATGTTTGTCTGACAGGACTGTGTGGTAGGCCGACACAGTCACAGCTGGCAACTCACCGTTCAAGCACAGTGGGGGTTTTTGGGGGGGGAGCAGACAGTCAGGCCTTGGGAGAAGGGGGAAAAAGCCTTCCTGGGACCAGGAGGAAATGTGAAGTCTGCTGCAAATCGAGAAACTGCTGATGTCATTCAAAGTGAGTCGTGGGCTGGGAACCACCTGTGAAGATCATGAGAAAAGGGAGAGCGGTTTGTAAGCCTTCTTTATTTCTAGTTGTATTTGATTGTGCTACAAAAGTTAAGCATGATAGTTTATGTTCAGATAAAGCTTGACTAGCTGAAGATGAAAAGTCTTTGATCCTTTGGAGAGCTCAATCTAAAAAAAGTGGGCTAAGCAGGTCCACCTTACAGCACAGGCCAACTTGAGGTCCTGTCAGCAAAACTGTGCAAGACATCAGCAACTGCAGAGATGGTGTCAAACTACTAATTTTGCAGGTGCTTAAAGTATCTATGGGCACGGTGTCTTTTCCACTGCAGATGGTTGAGTTGACTCAAACTCCCAATAGCCATCAGTCTCTGAGGTAGAATACATGTGGAAGAGACCAAGTATTGTATTAGAGGCAAAAAAAGCCGTGCAGCTGCACGGTGGGATGAAGTTGGTCTTAATTACACAAACATTATTTTAAAAAGCCTGATTAGAGGGTCTAAGCGTTGCTTCTAAAGAGAAGCTGGGTTGCACATTCAAAAATGTTCATATCATGGGTGACTGAATGTGAGTGACCTTGTCCTCACAGAGCTGTTCTGGTTGACTTTCACTACTTAGGCTCGTCATCACACCAGCTAGAACACGTCTCTTCAGCCGGTGGGTCCCAGCTGGAGGTGTTCCTGGTGAATCCAGATCTGCCCAGGTTGCCGTGTGATGTCTCTCCCATGTATTTTGACTTATCCACTATAAGATGCAGAACAAGGTATGATCCATGACTACAGTGTGGGTGACACCTTGCCATTTGTCTGGTAGGATCCTCATTTTCTTTCAGTGTCTGTACGGGCAGTTTGGGAGTTTAAGGCATTTCTATGGCTGCTGCTGTGGCTGCACCTGAGCACCTCCTAAGTTGTGTTGCATCGATCCTTGTTTCAACTTAAAGAAACACTGGGCTAGCTAGCATGAGAGTTGGGGTGAGGCTTCTTGAAGAGGCCAGACTCAGACCCTCAAAGGTTTGTTGACATCTAATTCTTAGATGCAAAACTCCCAAGAAAATCCCCAGGGGAATTTTACCAACTTCTGGTGCCTGTGACCTGTCCAAGATGATAGAGAGAGGTTACAGGTAGAGTGTGAAACAAATATGTTTTCCAGCACCAACTGGACAATCTAAGCTCCATGTTTTCCATCCTGTTATAACTTTAAAGAAGATTGTTTGACTGGAAGGGTAGGGATGTCACAACAGACTGTAAGAGTGACCTGAATGGGGCTCTTCCATCCCTTGCTGCTATGATTCGGTTGGGAGTTAATTCTGCTGAATGTGGTGCTGAGAAACTCTGTGCATTATGGATGCAGTGTTAATTTACAACCCAGGATCAAGTTGCCCTGTAAATCCAGGCAGCCCTGGATTATTTTAAAACTAATGAATAACAATTATTCATTAGCATTAATGAACACTAATGAGCATGTCCATGTTTTGTATTAACGTCCGATTTGGATAGAGTTCTGATGTAGTCCTATCACCTTCTGCACTTAACTGTAATTTCTTGTGGTGCTTCCACACTTCTTTTAACTTGTAGTTTTAGAGTTTGGGTTCATGTGTGTAAGGTTTGGGTTCGCAGTGTAAATTTTTTCTCTATCAAAGCCTTAGTGGACCTGCTAAGAATGGAGACCCTGTGAAGGACCTGGCTTTACCTAAAAAATAAACCCAACCTGTGTAAAAATAATATAACACATTTTCTTCCACCTAGGTCTTCACCCCAGGAGGGTTTGTACTATGTGGAGGTGATCTTTAAAGGACGTGTAATTAACAATCTGACTGAGGTGGAGAAAGAAAACTATACTTTCAAGGTAACCACCAGGCAAGGATAGAAGTGATGATAAAGAATTAAAGGTAGTGAAGGAAGTCAAACTTCAGACACAGTGTCACAGGGAATATATTGAAATACTATCTCACATACTGTATGTCCGATTGCATGTCAGGACATGAAGTTAGGATGCTCCTTCTGTCCCTTAAAACTAGGTGCATTGAGGTACTCATGAAGCTGGCACTGGATAGAGAGATGACCGAAGAGGTCTTTCTGAATCAAAAATCTGAGTCCAAGTTAATCTGTTTGTGCGCTTAAGCCAAGCAGTCAGAAGACACTATTGTGTCACAAGACCCTATGTCAACTTCTTCTGGTGTTACCTTCTAAGCTGCAAGGTGGCAACTAACAGTCTCCAATGGCAGGTAACTATGTGCAAGAAGACCTCCCGTGAGCACAGCTGGTTCCAGGAAAGGACATCTCTCCAGGCCTAGGACAGCTCTCCACACCTGAGATGAGGAAGATCTGGAAAGCTCAGACCTCAGTTGTGATTGCATATCTGTTGCTCAGTTATTTTGAGAGCTCTCTGCTCCCCCTTAGACCACTATTTTCCCTTTGGTACTCAGTGTCAAAGCATGTTGTCTCAGGAGGTTGTTGGGGTATGGTGGTACTAGTCCAGTTAATGACAATGGTGTCAGGACCTCTTGCAGAGCAGAATCCTTAACCATGGCTGTGAGCTTCGGGATGAGGCCTGGTGTGTTCAGAAGTCACGTCCCACTTCTGTGCTAACTTTGAGTATCGAGCGAGAAAGCCCAGCATTTTCAGTAAATTGCACATTAAAGCTGAAGAGTCGTTGGGTGGTTCAGCTAGCTTAGAGAGTTGATGAAAAATCACCAGGGGATGCTGTTAATGAGGCACATTCCAAGCTAAATAAAACACAATGTGTCTCTTTGTTTTGGGACTGGGACCTGGGAGCTATGCGTATTAAAAATTAATTTTGCCTCCGCAGTAGATTGAAAAAGCCCGCTGCAGGCAGCAACAAGTCTGAACAGCTTGGAAGACTTGTGTCAGCTACTGGCCCTGGCTTTCGTGCTGTTTTGACTTCTTTCTCTCCATCAGCTCCAGCCCAGGCTATGGCGTGATGTTGCCTTTGCTTCTTAGCAGTGGCCATTACTGGAGGGAGTTTGTAGCTACTCACTCATTTTTACCATGGCCATGAGGAGGAGGGAAGGCACAGACTGAGCTTCGAAAGGGAATGGGGTTCAAGGAAAGCCCAACCCCCCCCAAGATATGCAATGGTGTCTTTGATTTGGTTCAGCAAATGAGTTTGTTATTTATTGGGCTGACAGCAGCATCGGTAAGTACAAGTGAGGACAGGAGAGGGATCAAAAAGAAGGTGGGGAGGATGGAGATGTGTGGAGAAGGCTCAGAGAAATGTGTGATTTGGGGAATGGGGACACATGGGAAATGTACTTCTTCTGTAAGGTTAATGAAAACCGAGCAGCTAATGACCTAGACGGAAACAGGATTTAGCCACCGAGCAGGACTGCTGGCCAGATTTATGGAGGTATTTGTAGTGCCTAAGAAAGCAGAGAGACAAATGGTCCTCACAGAGTCTGAACAAGCCAGGTGCCCCTATACTTCACTTTAAGCCCAGGACCCCTAAATACCTTGATGGATCTGACCCTCGCTTTTCACATAATGATTTTCATTTACGGAGTGCCAAAAGCTGCACTGGGGAAGGAAGATGACATTACTCTTATTTTTCAGAGCAGATGTGAGGAATAGAGAAGCGAGGTGTTTTTGCCAAGGTCTCCCTGTAAAATGCAAGGCTGTGCCTGTATTAGCGAGCAAGGCAGGGTGAGGATGTGGTCTCCAGCACTGCCTGGGATCACCCACCTGCTGCTCCTTGGTGTGGTTTTTTTCTGCTTTGGGTGATGGCAAGTCTGCTCCCATTAGCGTGGATGAGGCCACCTTTTCGGTGTAGGGTGAGAGAGTCCCTACATGGATATAAGCCATTCAGTTCTCTGGGCCAAATAGCAGCTCCCAAGTTATTGTATTTACTCACGCAGCCATAGTCCAAGAGCTCACCTCCCCTTTCCGTGACGCTCCATGTGGCTTTCCCAAGACATCCAGCTCTTTGTCATTGCCTGCTCAGGTACATTCCCACTGACACCCGACCACAGTGTCTCAGCTACATCAGCCTGTTACAAGAGAATATTCAGCTAACCCAGCACTGGATAATACCTGGTGTGCTGCAGGCAACTCCTTATCCAGAGCAGGAATTTTTTAAACACATCCAAAGAGTTTCGACTGCCTTTTTATTTCCTTTAGTACTGGGATCCAGACTCTTGATATTTCCTTTAGTACTGGGATGCAGACCCATTCTATTCTATGATTTGGGCAGAAGGCACTTTTTAGCTGCTGAAGCCATCCATTTATTTGTCCTGTTCGGTTTGCCATGTTCTAGGCAGGGACAGGGACGCTTACAGATAATAATGGTTCCATGTGAGTTAACAGCATGTGGAGGACTATGAGGGCCTCTGGCCACTCAGCTGATGAGTAGTGCTCCTCGACACAATGCCATTTGAGTAAGATTGGTGTCAGCCTAGGCAAAAAAAAAAAAAAATCTGCAGTAAATTTGGTTAAAAAAAAGTCTCTCATATTTTAGAGTCAGCTGGAGAAAAGGGGGGAAAAAGGGCTGCTCTGCTTGTTGAAACTGCAGCCAAAGCATGTGCCAGGTCAGGTATCCATGTCTCTCAGCTACTTTGGGAGGCTGATGATGACCTTCCTCCACTTGGAAAGGGTCCCTGTGTGTTCCCCATATTCTCAGAGGCTTGTCTCAAAGTACAATCTCTCTGCTCCTTCTTGGATTCTCTCAAAGTCATAAAATAGTACCCCTTAGCAGATTTCCAGTATTTCCTTTCTGTTTCCTCAGAGGGCAAGGTAGTGCTTTCCCAAAGACACCTCTGATGTATTATACTGCATTAAGATGGGCAAAGACAATCATTTTCTTTGCTACACTGCTTTAGGCTACCCAACAAGCTTGCTAAAGGCCAGCTGAAGTATCTCACGTCTGTGATGTAGAAATATTTTTTGGAGTATATTATTGGGAAGAAAAAAAGGTGCCATAACGCCAGATAAAATGAAGGTCTTGACTTCGGATGAAGCATGGCTTAGAAGTGTTATAGTGAATTAAACCATATCTTCTGGAACTGAGTTAAGCCAGGGTGGACAATTTGGGCACAAAGAGGATGCAAAAATAGCAGTAAGCCATAGTCTGTAGAGGGGGCAAGAAGGGGACACCGTAGTCACTCCCTTCTCGGAGCAGGACTCCGCTCCAAAGATCAAAACCTGAAGTGTGAGTCTCTGAAATGCGGTTGCCAACTGTGTTGTGAGCAATGCGTAATCAGATCTTGTTGGGCTGCTGAGAAAATGACTGCCATTTAACTACAAATTTCTCTTTGCAGTTCTCTGCTGCGCAGACACCTGTGGTTTACCAAATTAGTCCACCATCTGGCATCCCAGGTATGGGACCTTTCTTTAAGCTGGAGCCCACTTTAATTATTATTTGATGTTCCATACTGTCTTTCTCCTTATGAGGGATCTGTCTTGCTGGGGATTAAAATGGGCACCTCCAGAACTTAATGTCCAAGCTCATGCTGAACAGGAAAATGGGTTTGCACGAGGGGAGAGAGTTTGCAGCACTGGGTACAAGAGAAAGGGGTAATGCACGGTGACCAGGTTATCTGGTACTGACCTTCTGCAGCCCAAATCTGCCTGAGTAGAGAGAAGTTGTTCAGCCGACGGGTAGATCTAATCAGTCTCAACTCTTGAGTTATCTGACCCTATTCATTTAGTAACAGTTTTAAGAAGAATTAGTTATTAGGTGATGATATTGTCATGCCAGACCTTTTGGTTAATGGGGCTTTCGATCAGACTTTAAAGTTACATGAGAAGACAGTCGCTGGTTTTGGTCTGAAGAGTTAACGTGTACGGAAGACTTTTCCCCCCTATTTCCATTCTGTTTGTATTTGCAGACTTTAGAAAAAATTGAAATACTTATTTCCAAAGTCAAGATTAATCAATCCATTTTGGTCTCTCAAGAGTGCAGAGAGGTACCTGGGTGATTAGATCACACAGATGCTCCTAAATCTAAGTTCCTGACTCTTTTCCAGTGATTTTCAGGTGCAGTTCAGCTCCAGATTCTCATGCCTTGCTTTAGGGTGTCTGTACGGAGGTTTCTATGTGTTAGCTGGATGTTTGACCTCCCAGTGTAGTTGTTGAAGAACATGAGAGTAACACTAAGTGTCGAGTGCTACTTGAGATGTCCTGGAGCACGCAGAAGCTGCATGGAGTGGATAGACATGACACAGAACGAGGAAGACTCACTCCCTTCTGGAGCCACAGTGGGAGGATAGGGTGCCTCAACTGACTGAAGACACTTCTGCATGGGCAACTGAACAAAGCTGTCACCCAGTGTGGCCAAGGGAGTGTTGGGAGCGATTCAGGTGGCCACATGGATGCTGAGGTGCTTCTTTAGACCTTGACCCTCTCTAGTGTACAAATGATGTCATTTTGGTTGCCTCGTGAGGTTCTACAGTGGAATTTGGTTAGAATGTGGGGTTTAGTTAACAAAAGAGTTGAGGAAAATGTCTTCTCAGTACAAATACTAGGGATCTGCTAAAAAAAAAATCAGAAATGGACTTTTTTTTTTGAGGGAAACAAAGATGTGTGTTTTGGAAAAAGTGAATTAAGTGCACCTGGAACTAAGGTAGAAGCTGAGAGATGCCATCAGTGCAGACAGCTGGGCACCTCTCTGCAAAACCTGCGAAGGCCAAGAATTTCTTTTGTTCAACTCACAAAATTTGCAAACACAAATTCTCTGCTTTTAAAAGACTCTCTCCAATTTCTATTTCCTTTTAAACAGGAAATTTAATAGAGATCCATGGGAAGACAATTGCTGGAAGATATGAGACCCTGGACTTCGATGTGGATTATATTGATGGGTAACTATAGATAGGCTGCTATCTGACCCAGTCCTTGTAAATCGGCATTTCTTCCATCAGCCTCCTTGACAGCAATAAATTGCAACCAGTTGGCCCAGAATTGCCATTTACTTCCTTTGTGGTTTATTGCAGCTCATGAGTTGGGCTCCAGCAAACTTTGTTAATCTAATTGCAACTGGTCCATTAAGCTAGTTGGTTTGTTTACTGGCAGCACAGTCAATCACAGCTCAGTGTGAATTGTACTGTAATTGCGTCTGGTTGCTGTAGATTTTATTTTGGCTAGCAAATTAAAATTTAACTAATTAAAATAATGTCAGAACCTAAAAGTTAAATAAATTTTCCCTTCCATTTGCATTTTTAGAAAAAAAGCTATTAGTTTGAAACAGATGCTCTGGTGAGTCAGAAGACAAAGCAGAAGTATTTTGAGACAAAAGGCTTTGTTGTTTGCTGCTTTAAACCCTCTCTGGTCACTTCCTTGTTCTTAAGGAAGGTTCGATTTTTATTTTCTGCTGCTTCTATGGTTACACACAACAGAGCAAAGCAGGTAGATTTTAAAAATTTACTTCAGGCCAGCAACACTCTGAGCTGAGTGAATCCAAAATGATCATGAATGCTGACCTGCCGTCTGTCATATGTATTTCCATATGTATGGAACAGTTTGCAGATGCTCCTGAGTTATGATCTCCTTGCACTTGTGTCAATGGCAGGGAAGAACTAAGCCAAGGTGGGTATTTTAAAGGTAAACTCTTAATCTGTAGTTACTGTGCTGGCATTTTAAAGATCACTTGAGGAATCAGGGAAGGTGTTTATTCTCACTAGTTAGAAGTTTTACTTGCAGCAGCAGATATTTGACCACTAGATGCTTTTCAACTGCTTCTCAGGCTGAATGGAAATATCCCTTGCTAAATAACTAAATTCTCCACCAGCATAAATGAAAGTCCAGTGTGGATTCCTGCCGTACCAGCTGTACCCGTTCATCAGCCTTACATTTTTGCACACTGGATGCACGTTAGCATCCTGTGTTCGATATTAATTATTGTTTTACCTGTCTCTAGTGGAACTGTGAAACCTTTGATCTGTGGGAAGAGAGGCTGCTCTGCCTGACTGCAGGCTGGACGTGCCTGCGTGCTCCATCGATAGATTACTCATTTACAGCTTAACCTCATGACAGCCAAAAAGGAAATGGCTTCAAAATCTTAGCATACCAAACAGGGTCACATCATAGCCTCACATGAATAATTTGCCCATTTTTGGTGGGTTAGTAAGTACGTACCAGGTGGAGACTTGGACTTAACCAGAACAGTCTGTCACCCAGTCATGCTGGTTCAGGATTTGAAGCAAAAAAAACCCCCAACCCCCCCAAAAACCCACCCTCTTTTTATACTTCCAAATGTCTTTTGCACCCTCTACCATGCTTTGTATGCAATGCAATGGTCCGGTGCTGCTGAACCAAACATTTTGCAGTATTGAATTTTTTTCTATTCATCCTTAAAAGGAAAGGCATCTCAATACCAGCAAGCTGTGTTAATCATAGAATCATAGAATGGTTTAGGTTGGAAAGGACCTTGAAGATCATCGAGTTCCAACCCCCCTGCCATAGGCAGGGACACCTCCCACTAGACCAGGTTGCCCAAGGCCACGTCCAGCCTGGCCTTGAACACCTCCAGGGATGGGGCCTCAACAACCTCTCTGGGCAACCTGTGCCAGTGCCTTACCACCCTTAAAGTGAAAAACTTCTTCCTAATGTTCAGTCTAAACCTGCCCTCTTCCAGTTTGAAGCCATTCCCCCTCGTCCTATCACTCCATGCCCCAGTAAAAAGTCCTTCCCCAGCTCTCCTGTAGGCCCCCTTTAGGGACAGGAAGGCCACAAGAAGATCTCCCCGGAGCCTTCTCTTCTCCAGGCTGAACAGCCCCAACTCCTTCAGCCTCTCCTCATAGGAGAGGTGCTCCAGCCCTCGGATCATCCTCGTGGCTCTCCTCTGGACATGCTCCAGCAGGTCCATGTCCTTTTGCACCCTTTTCCATGCTTTGTATGGGATGCAATGGTCTGGTGATGCTGAACCAAACATTTTGCAGCATTGAATTTTTTTCTATTCATCCTTAAAAGGAAAGGCATCTCAATACCAATAAGCTGTATTAATAAAAGCAAAGTTTTAATAAAACCTCGTATACCTACGCTCTGAAGCATGGGTCACAGCAAAATGCTTGCACTACGGTTTTAATTGCACATTTTCCTTCATTGCCTGTTAATTCTCAAAGAATCATTGCCAACATTTGCTTATTATGCTAATTACTGTGAATTTATTGCTTCCTCCTGATTACTTCTCTTCAGTGGAAGTTGCCCCTTGCCTTGTTGGTTCTTTAAGGTGGGGATACTTGAATTTTGGTATTAGGAGCTTAGGTGATTTCTAGCAGAGGTGGTTGGCAGTGTTTTTCCTCAATGAAATAAAGAAATGACTGAGCTGCATCTTGAAGCAGTATGGACATATGAGCATGATGCTGCACTTCCACTGCTTCTGGAGGGGAAGGGTGGGTTATAGTCCTTCTGGGGCTCACACTAGCCACTCTACCTTACAGGGAGGAGGTATCAGGTCATTCACTGCTAGCACAGGTGTCTTGAAGATGGTCCTGCCACAATCTTTACAGAGGTACAGTTCCCACAGTATTTGGGGAATATACTTTGCAGGTGAAGAGATTAGGGTTTGTCCAGTTTTCTAGGAGGATAATAAATCCTAGATACAAGTGAGGGGAAATTCCTGTCCCCTTTGAAAATATTGGCTGCTGATTTTAACAGGATCAGACTTTCATTTGTGAAATTTTGCTGTATCATATCTCATCTTTCCTGTTTATTTTTTGCCTAGGCCAGCTGTCCTTGTGGCAGAAGGAGATGGATGGATGAGTCTCTGCTCTTTTGCTGACAGGCAAGCTGGAAACATGTCAGTTCCTGACTTCACTTTGGTTTGTGTTGGTGCAAGGGTTCAGCACAGCTTGTGCACAAAAAAAAAAAAAAATTCTTGGCTTTTGAAGAAGCTCTTCTGCTTTGACTTCAGATGGAGAGGGATGACAGGGAGTTGACCATATGGTCTGTGAGAGGGGAGAGCGAGGGCTGCTGTCTCTCTGTGGCTGTAGCCATAACCAGGCAGGGCCAGGGACTGTTCTCTGCCTGGAGATGATACGCTGTGCCCTGGCCACCTCTGTTCCGTTCCACTCTTTAGACTCCAAAACAGGGTAGCCATTTCCAAACCGCCTATTGACACTGGTCAATGCAGTGTCTTCAGTCATATATGGAAACTAATTTGAAAGGTGGATTAGCTGACCTGGGACCAATTTGGGCAAGGAATCATAGAATCATAGAATGGTTTATGTTGGAAAGGACCTTGAAGATCGAGTTCCAACCCCAAGCTCTAAAAATTTCACATGGCAGATGCTCTGATGCTTGGGCTCCAACACTGTACATTAATACCAATAAATGAATCCTTGTCTTTTGTAAGTTGCAGAAGACCCTTTAGAATGCTGGTTCTTGCACACTGTTGAATTACAGAGAAAAACATGGACTCTGCAGCAGTGTTTCTTTTATGAATGATGCACTTCTAACAGTGCCTGTGAGCCCTGGAAAAAGAAGGCTGCTTTTACAGGGAACAAGGGGAAAAAACCTGTTCCCACAGAAGTTAGTGCTAAGATTCTTGGGGTCCTCAGTGGGCCCTCTTATTGCATTGTAAAATTCTTCCTGGCTCCCAAGAGGGGACTTGTATGAAAATGTGGGTTGATGATGGGACTTGCTTCTTTCCATGACTCCAGAGGGTTGATGCAATGCCAGCATATCTGGTTTAATTGCTACCTGCTCCTTCTTACAAATTAGGGACATACAGAGGAGCAAGTAAAGGGGAAACGCCTTTGTCCTCCTATTGACCCTCACCATGTGCCCAGAATTGTCTCCCCTCAGCTTTTATTTTGAATGGGGGTTCTGAAGGTCACTGACAGGATCAGCTTCTGGAAACAAGGGTAAAGGGGTCAAGTTGGAGCACTGTGTGTTCCTGGGAGGCATCCTCCTAATACGCTGAACTCTTGATCATCAGTGGGGAGATGGGGTGTTCCTCTGCCATCTCACCTGTTTCTCAGCTTTGTTTATAAAGGCACCCAAGTGTGACTATCTTAGTTGTGGAAGTCCACATCTTTTCTTTGATGGTTCTCACTGTATTTTGCTCTTTTTGTTCCCAAGGCTCAGTGAAGTCCTTTGTCTTTCCACAGCTACCCTATTCAGGCAGAGGATGGACTTGGGACCCTGAAGTGCCGGGTGGAAGGGAACCACATAGGTTGGTGAAAAGGGATGAAAATCATGGGTTATTCCTGCAGCTCCAGAGGGCAGAGAGAGGGTGTCAGTCATGAGTTCCTGCTCTGCCTCCAAAGTTAGGAATGCGGCTCAGGGCTGAGTCCACAAAATCTGCTTCGTATCAAGGCTTACCAGTCTTCAGCATAACCACTGCCGGGGTTTGCCGGATGCACAGCCTTGGAGAAAATAAAGTGCAGTGCTCAAGTGAAGCCATGACATGATGTGGACGTTGGTGGTGGCAAGAATGTGATTTGGGGTCTTTGCTCACTTTACGCCTTTTAATTTAATCCTTCTTGTATGTGGTGGATCACCCCTTTATGGCTTTACTAGAGGAATAAATTGTGTGCTCCCTTCTATTCACAGTCTCTCTGGCAGCAGGTTGGATCCATCTCATTTTTCCTTGCTTCCAAGCACTCTGAAAAAACTTCCGATTTCTTTCCAAGGCTTTGTCTGAGCAGCAAGCTTCCTGCTTGGGAAAGATGATCTGAGTTAAATGTATAAAATAGAAATTAATATCTAGCTCTCATGTAGACACTGATATCTTGGGATATCTGGGATCTCTCCAGTGGGGTGTCAGAGATAATGGAGGCCTTGAAGGAAGTCTACACCTTCCTAGTATGGTAAGCGAGGTCAGATAGGATCCACAGGGTCTGAGATGACACAAAATACTTATGCTTAGTCAACCAAATCCTGCTCCTGAGATTCATCTTGCAGGTTCAGATACATAACTGTAGGTAGCTACAGTACAGTGTCTACCTATGATCTAAGGTTCTAAGCTCCCTAAGCAGATACTCAGTTCAATTCCTGCACATGCTGCTGAAATCAACACAGTTACACTGTTGTAAGGGATATGTGAGGAAGAGCACAATCAGACCCAAGATACCTGGACAAGGTTTGGTAGGATGTACTCTTCATGGGGCCCTCAACGCTTCTGCCATAAAGCATATTACTTTTCTCCCCTCCAGGGTCCCACAATGTTAGCTTCTCGGTGTTTAACAAAGGAAAGTGAGTAAAAGAATATTTTTCTTTCGTTTTCTGTGGTTTTGCATGCGAACAGATCTGCATTTGAGTCCAGAATAAGTGCACGAACTTTTTACTGAATCTTGTGTTTCATTGCTTAGAAATGAGGTTTTGCTATCTTGACAAGATGATAATCAGATTGGGAATGAAAAGGGAGAATGTTTCTCCCCCAGAGCACCTCTGCTTTGGGGTTTTAATACCTTAGCTTCAGTGCCCAAAGTGTAAATCATCTGTTAAGCCCAGATGAATAAAATTCTTTCACTTTGCTTTTAACTCTTCATCCAAATGGGAAAGAATATAGCCATAAAGGAGGTGCAAAGGGGTTTTGACCCTGTCAAAACCATACTGTACAATGGGACAATACTTCTAATAAAGAGTTTCAGCCATGTAATGGAGTCTTGAATCAGTGCTTCAATGTGCTGGTGACATGTGTTGTTGGTCCTTGTAGAAATGTTCCACTGTTCCTCTGGAGAGTGGGTGTCCAGCTCTGCAAAAAGAAGTTGTACTTTAACTGAAATGGCCAAGGATGTCTCAGGCATTTTCTCTCTTGCAGGTCAGCGGTACGCAAAGGTGCTTGGCTCGTCAGTGCCAAACAGGAGCTTTTCTTGTATCAAACGCATTCAGGTATTGCACAGATCCACCTCACTGCCTGCTCTGGCTCTTGGTAGTCCCAGCATGGTCTAAGAAGAGACCCCAGATTGCTCTTCCCAACGATGTAATCCTGTTGTGTCATCACTTTGAGTATGGCACTCCCCTGGTATGGGCTTGGCCACACAAAAAGCTGCAGATCAAAAATGTCAGGAAAAGCAGGTTTATGTGCTAAGGCTGGGTGTGCTGCCATGGGCTACATCCTACATCCCCAGAGAGTTACTGTTCCTCTCAGACAGTGATAAGTCTGAACTCTTGTTTTGGATAGCCTAAGCTGAGACAGTCAGCCAGGGAACAGCTGTATGACAGGGTTTGGGTTGATGTTACTTTATTGTTGTTCTATTTCCTGTCAGGTCAGTTGTAGACTTGAGGTGTTGCATCCCAAGCACAATTACAGGTTGGGCGGGGAATGGCTGGAGAGCAGCACTGAGGAGAAGGACCTGGGTGTGCTGATCGACGAGAAGCTCAACATGAGCCAGCAATGTGCGATCGCAGCCCAGAAGGCCAACCGCATCCTGGGCTGCATCAAAAGAAGTGTGGCCAGCAGGGCGAGGGAGGTGATTCTGCCCCTCTACTCCACTCTCGTGAGACCCCACCTGGAGTACTGCGTCCAGCTCTGGA
>VUYV01000268.1:206464-217793 GCA_008711295.1 Anarhynchus alexandrinus
TTTTTGCAGTGCTGCTCAGTAGCACAGAATCTACCAGTTTGCAACCTGAGCATGACAGATGCAGCCACTGCTAAGTAACAGTGCAAGCTTTACAGTATTTCTCCTGTCATGTGGCCAAGTCATCCGTGTTGTTCATTCCTGGTGTAATCCCAGCGGCTGCCAAAACCCCCGTGAAGGATCAGTGGGATTCCTGTTTCATTCATGGGAGTCCGCTCCGGCTGGAAACAGTGCAAGTGCACTGCTGGCTCAGACAGAAATAGGGCTGGGATTAACCTTTCCAAGGCTCGTTTTCAGATTCCCCTTTTCCTTCCTCTGTAGAAATAGCCTCTGTGTTCCCAGCCGGTGGGAGTCTCGGAGGTGGCACCGATCTCACTGTCATGGGGGATTTCTTTGAGGAGCCGGTGCAGGTCACTGCTGCAGGTAAGAGAAGAAACGTGTTTGTTTGGGTTTTTTTTTTTAAATACAGGGGCATGGCCCTGATGACAAAACCCAATTGATGTTGATGGATACCAGCACGGGAGCTGTAGGACTCCCCATCAGGAAGGTCCAGTTATTCTGACTGTGGGCATGAACTCTTTTGCTCGCTCGATAGCACGAGCCCAGGCTTTTCGCAAAGTGTTGACCCCTTTTGGAAGAAAGATGGGTTCATGCTGCAGCTCAGTTGTCTTTGCAAGTCTCACACAGCACATTTGTCTCCTTTTCCTGCTGCCAGGTGTCCCCTGTAAAGTCAAGCACGTCTCTCCCCAGCAAATCAGATGCACCACTGAGCCTGTCGGCAAGGGCAGGAGGCTTGGTACCCCCCAGCCAGGTACGGTATTCACATCACTGAAGGTGCAAACAAGCAAATGCTCACATGAAAGTGGAGGGCAGAAATCGTTTGGTGATGAATGCAACCAAGAAATAGAGTTTTCCAAAACGCTGTCTGCTTCAGCTTCAATCCAGTTTCTCTTATGTTTGGTAGGGAGGAGGGCCGCAAAAATGATGAGAGGGCTGGAGCAGCTCTGCTGTGAGGACNTGTGTTTGTTTGGGTTTTTTTTTAAATACAGGGGTCATGGCCCTGACGACAAAACCCAATTGATGTTGATGGATACCAGTGCGGGAGCTGTAGGACTCCCCATCAGGAAGGTCCAGTTATTCTGACTGTGGGCATGAACCGTTTTGCTCGCTCGATAGCACGAGCCCAGGCTTTTCACAAAATGTTGACCCCTTTTGGAAGAAAGATGGGTTCATGCTGCAGCTCAGTTGTCTTTGCAAGTCTCACACAGCACATTTGTCTCCTTTTCCTGCTGCCAGGTGTCCCCTGTAAAGTCAAGCACGTCTCTCCCCAGCAAATCAGATGCACCACTGAGCCTGTCGGCAAGGGCAGGAGGCTTGGTGCTCCCCAGCCAGGTATGGTATTCACATCACTGAAGGTGCAAACAACAAACGCTCACATGGAAGTGGAGGGCAGAAGTCGTTTGGTGATGAATGCAACCAAGAAATAGAGTTTTCCAAAATGCTGTCTGCTTCAGCTTCAATCCAGTTTCTCTTATGTTTGGTAGGGAGGAGGGCCGCAAAAATGATGAGAGGGCTGGAGCAGCTCTGCTGTGAGGACAGGCTGAGAGAGTTGGGGTTGTTCAGCCTGGACAAGAGAAGGCTCTGGGGACACCTCATAGCGGTCTTTCAGTACTTAAAGGGGGCTTATGAGAAAGATGGGGAAAAACTTTTTAGCAGGGCCTGTTGCAGTTGAACAAGGGGTAATGGCTTTAAACAAAAAGAGGGGGGATTCAGACTACATATAAAGAAATATTTTACTCTGAGGGTGGTGAAACCCTGGCCCAGGTTGCCCAGAGAGGTGGTGGATGCCTCATCCCTGGAAACATTCCAGGCCAGGTTGGACGGGGCTCTGAGCAACCTGGTCTGGTTGAAGATGTCCCTGCCCATGGCAGGGGTGGTTGGACTTAGATGGTCTTTAAATGTCGCTTCCCACCCGAACTATTCTATGATTCTATAGCAAGGAAAGGCAAGGTGAAGAGCTCAGCCCACCACTTGCAGGTGGGTGATGGTGGGAGGAAGGTCAGCCTGGTGTGTAGGGCTGCGGAAAATGAGGGGGGAAAAAAAGTACGGATAATATTTAGAGGAAGGATAGCTAAACTAGAGCTACTGCAGAGGGTTCTGGGCACGCTGTTTGAGTGAAGCATTGCAGTAGGAAATTATTGTGCATAAAATGAGGCTTAGCTCATCTTGACTGTGGATCATCTCAGTGCCTTTTCCTGCAAGAGCAGACATGTGAGCTTGGTTGGATGCTCTGCTCTCTGCAGATTTCCCTTCTTTCTGGTGGAGGATTTCAAGGTAGAACAAATTCCCTAAAGCGAGATCTGTGTTCTGTCTTGGACTGCAAAAAAGACCCACAGACAGAGCCAATTTATTATTAAAATTTTCTGTTCTGGCCTGCCTCCTTACACCACTGATTCTAGTATGTGCTCTGGGATTTTTGTTGGCTGCTACTGAGAACGCTTTTATTTTAACTTTCTAGGAAACAGAGGGCTTCTCTTTGAAGTCTGGGATGACACCTCTGATCTGACAGAAGCAGGTCCTGGATACAGATGGCAGTTTGTACCTGATGCCAGTTCCCCAGTAAGATTTCTGTCTGGGGCAAAGAAGTCCTTCAGGTACTCGGTGATCTTAAAAAGAGATGAAGCCATGGCAATCACCTTTAGCAGTGTAAGGTGTAGCAATAACACCTGACAGCTCTTTATAGCAGAGCCTTACTGCATAACTCCTATACATCAAAGCAAGCCCTCTGCTCTGAGGTCCTTTTGAAGCTCAAAATATGCAGTGAAGTATTTTATTTTTCCTCCTTTTGCTTTCACTCGGTATTTCTGCTCTACCTGGCCTACGTGTGCTGAAATACCATGAAAGAAATTGCTGCGGAGGTAGAAGAAGCTCCTGTTCAGGGCTGTCTTGGGCTGGAGCTCCAGCCAGATGTGGAGGGCCAGATCCTCAGCTGATGTTGGCAGCTGCAGTGCAGGCAGAGTTAATGGAAATAAACCAATTTGCCTCAAGCTGCGAAAATATCTGAAGCGTGTTGGTGCCCATTACCTCTTCAGATAAATCCTTGAAAAGCTGTGCGATATGCATGAATGTTTTCATTTTTCTATCGCTTCTCTGTTTTTCTCAGTCGATCTTGTGTGTGTGTTTGAGCCTTTTCCTGCCTGTTCAGGGTTAAGACTTTGCTTGAGAAGCAATGCACAAAAAAGTGACCAACAACAAAACCATACTTATTTTCATGGACATTTTTTTCCTTTTTGAAAACGTCTGTAAAGCATAAATGGCATTTAATGTGAAAATGGGTCATTTTGAGATTCCTTCAGTTTTAAAATCTCTGAGTTTGTTTTGTTATAACTTGGTCTCGCAGTCTTTCCTTGTTACTCAGTGTAAGTGCGAAGGTGGGGTGTGGGGATGGGGTTCTTTGGCAGTAACTCTTTTGTATGTTATGGATGTTCTACTTTTGCTTAGCTCCAGGCTTCGTGGATTTTTTGTGGCTCCTCAGACCAACAATTACACCTTCTGGATTCAGGCAGATGGTCAGGCATCTCTCTACTTAAGTTTGTCCCAAGATCCAGAACATAAGGTATTACTCTCGGCAGAGGCGAAAATGAGATTAGGATATGAAATGGTTTTAATTAAGGTCATAACATGTGGGAATTTCACCAGTGTGAATTGGATTACTGGCTCGTATTATGAATCTGTTGCAGAGTGACATCTGTATGATTACATTTGATGTTTTACATTTGCCCTATCAGCTGCTCAGCTCATGAAAAACTCACTCTCGCAACCAGACTCTTTGTCTTTTCCAGCAAACCTTTTTTTTTTAGTTCAGCACATCACCATCAAGCTGTGCAAGGGGGCCTGGAGGTTTGCTGTCTGACTTCCTCAGTTTACCTCCTTTTTTTGCCTGTTGAAATTTTGCCCTCTGAATACATTGGTCCTTTCCTTTGTAAAGCTGAGATGATGCTATAAAGGAAGGTGATCTGTTTCTCTGGGCTATTCCTAAGCCAAGTAATTGAACAGGGCTAGAAGAAATATAAAGGACTTCTTATTTGTATATAAAAAAAAAGTAGCATTGCTGGTCTTACTAATGGTAACATACCACATCTAAGAAGGCTGTAGACATAGTTCTTTCTTTTGCATTTGGAGGACATGAGATGTAGAACTGAAATCATCCATGAAAAGTGGCATGGGGAACTGTTATTAGGGCTAGGGTCAGCCATAAGTATTACCTTCTTTGTGGTATTGAACCCTAAACCCCCTTTGAGATGATGGCTTTTTCCTGTATAATAAAAAGGAATGTGTCCTTGTTTAGGACAAGAGGTAATGGGCACAAACTTGAACATAGGAAGTTCCATCTCAACCTGAGGAGGGCCTTCTCTCCTGTGAGGGTGGCAGAGCACTGGCAGAGGCTGCCCAGAGAGGTGGGGGAGTCTCCCACTCTGGAGCCATTCCAAACCCACCTGGACGCTGTCCTGTGCAACTGCTGGAGGTGCCCCTGCTCTGGCAGGGGGTTGGACTGGGTGAGCTCCAGAGGTCCCTTCCAACCCTCACCGTGCCGTGATTCTGTGTCAACCATCAACCCACTGCTATCAGCTGTAAACACAAGTCTGTTTATTTTGGAGCTGTGGTACTGGACAAAGTGTCTTTTGGGGCTGGAGAAATGCCTCTGTAACAGATTGATTTGGTTGGTCTGGACACAGGTGAGAATAGCTTCTCTCCCTACCGGCAATTCGGAGTGGTCTGAGAACTGGGTGAAGAGCTGGAGTGAGCATTGGCAGCCAAAGTCCCAGAAATTTGAGCTAACTGCTGGTTCGAGGTACTACCTGGAAGCGCTGCATCATGGAAAGGCACCCAGCAATGGGATGCGGGTTGGAGTCCAGATACACAACACGTGGCTGAATCCCCATGTGGTGAACAACTACTACATTGAGAGACACGAAATTCGGGCTCAAGCCTTGCATCTTCCAGAAGTGCAGGTCAGTGCTGCGTGCTTGACCCTGGGAGCTGGACTAGCCCCGACTCAGTTGACACGGATGGCAGCCAATCCTAACTGTAAAGGCTTTGTTGGTGCTGGACATGAAAGAGTGTTCCCACCTTGCTTTTAACCTGCTGAGAGTTGATGTGAATGGCATCATGAGCTGAAGGTGTTCGTGGCTTTTAGACACATTGGTGGGCATATGTAAACGTTATGGTTGTGTTATAACGCAATACTCATCAACTGATTCCATATGTGATTCTTTAGTCTACTCCATGTGTTTAAGTGTAAGCAATGCTGACTCCCCTCAGGTTTTATCTCACTCACTAATGCCTCACCTTGTTAACTAATGCTAATTAATACAAGTTTGGAACAGTTTTATTCCCTTCCCCTCCCCTTAGTGTCAGCACACTCAAAGCGTGTGTCGTCCGCTCAATCTTACATTGCAATCGGGTGATACAAACTTTCAGCTTGGTGAAGTGCTCAGCAATGAGGGAAGTTTGTCCTGGTGCTTAAACCTCAGAGCCACAGGTCAGGAGCTTTCGGGACCATTTGTGGCTCTCAGCACATCTGCACAGGTCATGTATCCCTTGTGCTCCTGTTAATCTAGGAATGGGAGCCCAAGGCTTGTGTCAGGAGAGACCGTGGAGGACAAGAGGAGTTTAAGAGTAGCTGAAGGGACTCTTGATTTACAGAGGCTTAAAAAGGCAAAATGTTGACCGTAAAATCCTCCTCAGTAGAAGATACCAGGTTTGAAGTCTGTGCGTCTCATGCAGTTTGTATCTGTTTTCATTAATTTATTTGCTTCTTTCCTTGCCAGATGTTGACTGTGTCGGGTACAGGGTGTTTCAGTATCTCCCGGAATAACATATCACGCAGAGTGATCCACACAAATGCTACAGCTCGCCAGGTAGGCATCATTAAACGCAGACACCCAGTCCTCTGCTGGGGTGTGATTGATCATAGAATCATAGAATCATAGAATGGTTTAGGTTGGAGGGGACCTTGAAGATCATCGAGTTCCAACCCCCCTGCCATAGGCAGGGACACCTCCCACCAGACCAGGTTGCTCCAAGCCCCGTCCAACCTGGCCTTAAACACCTCCAGGGATGAGGCAGCCATAGCTTCTCTGGGCAACTGGCACAGATGGAGCTCTGGTTCTTGACAGCAGTTAAGTGTTCGGCCCAGAAGCTGAGATAAATGTTAGATGATGTAAGGGTGATTTTTGTTACCAGGAGTGTCTCGCAGTGGGATTTTTTTTGGGGGGGGGGCACACTCCCAGGTATATTCTAAGCATATTAGAGCATCTAATCTTGGCCTGTCGTGTCAAATGAAGTGTGTGCTATCTTCAGGTACCAGACCCTTGGACTTCTCCTCTAAGACGAAATGTGTAGTGTACAGCTCTTGCTGCAGGCAGGAGCTCTGATCTGGTTTCTTCAAAATCCTATAGTCTCTTGATGCAGTAGTTGGTCCCTGTCAAAACTACGTTGGGTGATAACTCCATGATAGTTGTTGAACATCTAATCAACACAGCTGGTGGAGCCTGGAGGAGCATGCAGATGCCCAGGCTGTGATATAGCTCATGTAAACAATTTGCACCTTTTTGAGAAGGCTGCTACATGCCTAAAGGATGCCTCACACCCCCTGAAGGGTATTAGACCTGGAAGTTCATTCTCTGTGTTCAGCTGAATTTCATTTGTGTACCTGCTTGGTCAGACCTGCCTTGCCACCCATCCCTGGATGAAAAACGCAGTGATGACTTGTGTGTTGGAGCTCTCTGCTAAAATGAGCCAGATGCCATTGTACTGTGACTGCTTTTTCCCTTTCTTATTTTTTTTAAAGGTGCAAACAGCAATAGAGGAACTCCTTTCAATAGGATGTGGAACTGAGCCAGCTTCTGCTAAAATCCTTTTCCACAATGGCTTTGAGAAAGAAGGTAGTGATTTTCTGTGACAAATAAGCAGTTTACTGTGAGAGTTGATTTCCTTTGATGAAGTAAATGTACTTGAAACTTGTAATGATGGTAAATGTGCGCTTTTAATGTGTTTAAGTACATAGATTTATGTTTCTCAGCTATTCATTATTTGTATGTATTCTGATCGGTGAGTTTATGGAACTAATATTAAAATTAACATGATTAATGTAATAATGAGAGCTTCTTTCTGTAATACATTGCATGACTCAGTCATATTGCAACACACTTTTCAAATCAGGTGATATGATTTGGTTGTTACAAATGTTATGAGTAGAGACAAAAAATGCGAGTTCTGGGGCATGTGAAATTATTCATGTTTCGATATGTCTGCTGGGGAAGCAAATCTGGTGTAGCCCATAGCTACAGCTCAGGCTGTGGAAACGGCTGGTTCTGACTCTGGAACACTTTGTTTTCAGTGTTTCTTGATGGCTGAAACAGTGCAAATATCTGTGGTATACTTGACTGCTCAGGCAAGGTGCAAAACATCAATTGCTTTTGTAAAAAAAAAAAAAAAAAATTCTTGATAATAGTTTTCTAACATAAAGGTATTGTGCACATCAGACAGTTACTCTATTTTATATACCTGACAGCAGTATAGTGTACTAATCCTATACCAAAAAGTAGATGATTGCCTAGAGACCTCATATCACGTCCCCATATTCGGTATGGACAAGGAACAGACCCCAGCCAGTAACAGGTATATTTGGTGGTTGATTCCTGCAAGTGGAGGAAAGCCATTAATTAACTTAATTCTGGAGAGACAGAAGCTTTAGGCAAAAAAATGGAAACAGCAACTGTACGTTCTTAATCTAAGTATGTGATCCCAAATCTACAATTCTGCCAACAAAAAAAAAAGGTAAAACTTGAGCTAAAAGCCAATGATGGCTCAACAGTACAATGGGAATAAAAATTTGATATATAACAAATAGAACAAAGGAGAACTTGAATTTTTGAATTGTGAAATGCAGAAAATATTAAAAGACAGCAGAACAATGGTGAAATTGTGGTGAATGGATGGCAGAAAATTAAAAGAATAGCCACTTGCATTCAGACCTAGGGTCCATCTAGCCCAGTGTCCTGTATTCAGCAGAAACCAAAATGGATGCTGAGGGAAAAATAAAACCTGGATGATTGTGTATAATAATTCATCATTAATTCTCTCCAAATATGAAGTATTTTCAGCTCAATCTCGTGAGTGTGGTATTTTGTTTTATTTAATTACCTTCAGTGGTTCTCCCTTTCCTGTACTTACACTGTCTCCCCTTGAACACAGCTAGACTACTACAGAGTTTCTTCCAGTGGAGATTTCAACAGGTCCAACGCCTGTTGTGCAAAGAACCACAGCTACATCATTTTGATCGTTTTGTTGTGTTTGCTTTTTTTTTTTTTCAAACTCTGCTACTGACTTCATTTGGCAGGCTCTATTTCTCTTACTGGAAGAAAAGGTGAATTGTCAGTACTTACTGATGGAAGAATATATCTTATGTACTAGGAACAAAAGAAATCCTAGTACTTTTTCAGCATCGTTGTTGGTAAACGAATGGAACAAACATCCCAAAGGGGAAAGTGAATTCGCTGCTTTATACATCAATTTCCAGCTTTGCCTGAGTGTTTTCTGGAAGGGAAGGGTGGATTTGGTCAAACATACTCTATATGGCTAAAGACAGCATTATTTACCATGAGGTTTTATGGTCAGAACAGTAATCTAATGGTCCCTCCTCCTGTCTTTTCAGCATCCTTAGGCTGGGGAGCAATTGCCCTGTGGATGTTCACCATTTACCTGGGCAGGACTAGGACTGTTTGACAAACTTTGGATATCCACCTCCTGTATTTTCATGATTCTCTTGACATTACTGATGTCTTCTGAATCATTTTCAAGCCTCTTATCCCCTCTTGTTTTGTTTTTTTTTTACCTCTGTCAGGTATGAAGGGCTTCATTACCACAGGACGCATCGTCAGTGGTCCAGAGCCTTTCTGTGGGAGGTTCAGCGTTCAGAGACCAAGCCAGCTGGTGAAAACTTCCCCATCAACTCCACCAAGATATGATCTTACTGAATACACACATGTAAGTGGCTGTTCTTGATGAGTAGGTTGCGCTGAGGAGTAGATACTCAGAGCCTTATCAGCATTATAAAATCAACTGGTCTGTTTAGATTTCTAGATCCACAAAGATTCATGTCTTTGGACTATGCTTGTGGACAGAGCAGAGTGTCTTTTATTGACTGCGTGGATAATTTGAGATCCCTGAGGTGTAGATATTGTTGAACACACACTGGCTGCTCCCTGCTCCTGGGGATACAACCCTTGCTGAGGGAAAGGAAAAGGTGGGGTGGTGTTGGGAAAAGATGGAAGATGCAGGGATGACCACTTCTTGACAAAAGGAAAAAAACTTGTTATCCGGGGGTCCAGTCTCGCTCACATTCCTGCTCATCTCCTACATCTCTTTTTAATAGGAATAAGGTCTTGATTTCAACTCTCTCACCCTTTCTTTACAACCTGAGGGCAGGCAAATAGTTGGGGGAATAGAAAGGAGATGGGAGGGAAAGACTTGTCCCCAAAACCTCCTGCAGTCCTTCCAGAGTCCTTTCAGTTCCCAATCACAGACCTCTTCCAGTCTTATTTCCTCACCTGACACCAGTCACAAACGTTGCATATCAAACCAATTCCTCCAGTCTCTTTTCCTCCCTTACAGATTCTTGAAATCCCCATTGGTACTTCCCAGCTATGTTTTTCCCCAAAACCCCTCTGAAGCCAAAGGGGTCAGTTTGACGCTAGGGGGTGGCACACAGGTCACCCAGATGCCATGCACTGTCTTCTGTAGGTGTTATTCAAGGCAATTTGGTCTTAAACACTTATCTGTGGTTTGATTTGTGAATTTTTTTCCCCATTTTTGCAGGTGTGTTTTGCACATAAAGGCCGTATGAGCAATACTTTTCATATGTCAGTGTCCTACACCAATGTCTCTTTACATTCAGTGAAGAAGAACCTCACCTGCCGATGGAATTTCAATGAAACTAACTCTAAAAGGTATCCAGACACTTGTAGTTTCCAGAGATGTCGCTTTCCGCGGTAAGAAGGCGTACTAGGAAAACTGGGAGAAGTAAGTTCTTATTTGTACGGAACAAATTGTCAGTTGGGGTAAGCTGACACATCCTCTGGCCCTGCAAAGCCATTCCTGCGCCATGCTTCCATTCTTTTTGAGGACTCACTGAGTAAATCTGTGTGTTTCTTGGTATATGCGCTAGCTCACCGTAGTAATGCACAGATGGAGAGTTTGTTCTGTCGCTGGTAAGCACACCAGAAGGCTTCCGAGGACATTAATTTCATGGTTTCTTTGTCAACAGTCAGTGGATTTTCTGCAGTGAGACAGAAAGATTAATTCAATTATTTTTCTTTCAGGAAACTTATGACATCATTGGTACTCAGAGTTTTGAAAGTTGGTGTAGTCTTTGATTTTCTTTATTTCACTTAGAATACACGGGTGGAAAACTTTTGGTGTTAGAAGTAAAGTTAGGGGCAGGCGGGTGAAAAATCAGGAGTGTCTGAGGAACTTCAGGAAGTGAAGTTGGTATCTTGGGTATCTCTAAGGTTGTGTGAGGGGGTAGTGTGCATGCCTGGAAGGGGAAGAGGGGGATGGGATTACATTACTACATGGTGGAGAGAGCTGGGAGCCTTGAGCAATCATCTAGTATTTCCAAGGGGTCTGAACGCTGGATTGACCCCTCTTGAGGTCACTGATGCTATCATAGTGTTTTTACCAAAAACAGAGCAGCGGTAGTCACTCCCATATCCCACTCTTGTGATGCAGAGGAGGACACCTAAGCAGAGATCTAAAGCTTTGTTTCTCACTGTGGGGAACCCACAGAGACATGTAGAAAGTGATCACAAACCATTGCACAAGTATGTTGTGTATGAGTAAATAACACCAGTAATAACAGCAGTACCTGGTGTTACCTGGAAGCTTCACAAAGCACTTGAGAAGTCAGTTATTGCCACTACGTCACAGCAAAAGAGAGATTGCACAACCTTGGTGTCTTCCAGCTGGACATTTACCTGCACTGACCTCTGGAAGGGGTGTGTGAATCACTCCATGCTTCTCCAGGACCTCCCTGCCGATTCCCCGGTGTTTGTGCATCAGATAGACTTGCTGAGCCCTGTGCTTCAAAAGGAAACATCTGGGTCATTTTACCTTGATGAAGTCATCATCACAGACAGAGCTGTGACTGGTAAAGGAGTTGGGTTTTTTGTGTTTCCTTTCCTTTCCTTTCCTTTCCTTTCCTTTCCTTTCCTTTCCTTTCCTTTCCTTTCCTTTCCTTTCCTTTCCTTTCCTTTCCTTTCCTTTCCTT
>VUYV01000268.1:236552-267524 GCA_008711295.1 Anarhynchus alexandrinus
TTGTTTTGTTTGGTTTTTTTTCTTTTAACTTGTAGTCCCCGTGTTTCCTGCTAGTCCTGATTGGTCCTGGTTGTTTTATGTTGGTTTTACTTGAGCATACATGAGATAACATGTTGCTTGCCCTAGGGCCAGTACAGATGATGTCCACAGGATGTCAGGTGTGGTATAATGCTCCTTTTGTGTCATGTTTCTCTAACTCTGCTCTGAAATTAGCCCACCCATTCATTCTTGGTAACAGGTTCAGCTATGACAAGAGAAATGAGCTGTAGAGAGTGTTCTTCTCCAGGATCCCAAAAAGGATTGATCATTAAGTGCACCATATGTATTTTGGGTTGCTAAAAGCAGAAGAGAGGCAACACTTGTCTGGCTATTTCCCATTTCCAAGCTAAACTGTTTCTTCCAGTTTGACCTTGCGATCTGTTGTTTTGGAATATGAGCATAGACTTCATGGGCTTTGTGGGGGCAAAATCCCAAGTAGATCTCATGGTGTTTAGCATTCTTGTCTTTTGAAAGTATCTATTTGGGGTTGGTTTTTTTTGTTTATTTCTTTTTTTTTTTTTTTTCCCCACAAGTTTTTGTCTGTTTTTTTGGAATAGAAGACATTAATGGGGAATCATGGCCACTTACAGACAAGTCTTTTAGGAATAAAGTTTACTACATCTCTGTGTGACAACCAGACAGCAGATTCCTAGTATCTGAGAGAGGGAGTAAGGAAGATAGGAAGAAGACAGTAATAGTCCCGCTTTCCTACTTACCCCACTCCCATTCTTCCAAGGATGCAATCATCTAATTATTTTTTTTCCCCTCTTTTCAAACCTCTCCAGTGTACAGCTTAATAAAGTTCCCCCCAGCTCAGCAGTTTGGCTGGACTTGGTGGGGATGCAAGGAGTTAGGTGACTGCCAGTGACGATTCTCACTTCTTGCTGCAGTCCCAGCATTTCTATTCCTTTCCCCAAATGCCCTTGTCATTTTCTATTACTCCAGAATGCATAAATAAGAGAAAACGTCCTTTATCATCTGAATATTATTCAGATACCATAACACCAAGGGGAGATTTTTCTAGCCGCGGGCAGCCCAGGTGCAAGGAATTCCTTAATGTTATAGCGTCTCGTGAACGGTGGTGTGGCTGAGTTCAATCTTCTATTCAGAACCTCCATGGCGTCGGCTTTTAATATAATTTTCCTCCTATATAATAAAAAGAATAAATAAATTACACAGATGCCCTCCAGGCATCTAGGATTAAGCTGACAATTGACCAAGAGTCCAAAGAGTTCACGTTATTAATATATTCAACTTCGCAGGCTTTCAAACTTTCAAACTTTATTTGACTCTTTGCGCATACAGAATTGAAAAGTGCTTCAAGAGCTGCTTAAGAGGAGCTGGTAGGTGAGGGGAGCTTTGTACAGACTCTCCTGCTTTGTGAAAGGGAGAGACTTCTCCAAAGCTGAGGCTGTGGAGCTAAACGGTAATGGGGACCATGCCTGCCGCGGAGGCGATGCTAAAGGCAAGTCCCCCTGGCCTCTGCTTGGGAGATTTGCTACTCAAATCTGAATCTCTAGTAAGGATTCATCAATCTATAAAAGTTAATTTTAAGACAAAGTAAGAGTGTACAACAGAAGAGCTGCTCTTGACTGCTGTCCTGTGTGGTTGGGATTACAGTGCCACGTAGAGCATCGCTTTTGAAATGGAGTGAGCTCAGGGAAGAAGAGGAATGGGCAAAAATGAAGCTGCTCTGGGACAGCTGATCTTCACCAGCTGTTCTCGACCAACTCTGTGGGTAGACAAGTGTTTTGGGCTGGCTGGCTCAAGGGGATGACAAAGAGATATTAACACCGTTTGCTTGCTGAATTTAGGAAAGGGATTTGTGTAACTTAGTGGTCTATGAGAGTAGGCAGCTGGACTTGAAGACCCCTTCTTGTCCTGTTTATTCTTGCTTCTGTGCACCTGAACCCACACCCTTCAGAGGAGACAGGAGGATGAGATTCACCTCCTAAACATGTCTCCATCTGTGCTAGTTGCTTAGATCTCTTGCAAAATCACTGAAGAGAAATAGGTGATTCTGTGGTGGGATTCACCACAGCTTTTTTGAATGTCTTACTTATAATAAGATGAATCGTTGCATAAAGGCTCTGTTTCTCTTCACTGGCTACAGATACAGCCTCATCTCAGTCAAAATACCTTTATTTGGAAGGATGCATACCACTCTAAATTTTTTAAGATATTTCAGG
Organism: Anarhynchus alexandrinus; assembly: GCA_008711295.1. Taxonomy (NCBI): domain Eukaryota; kingdom Metazoa; phylum Chordata; class Aves; order Charadriiformes; family Charadriidae; genus Anarhynchus; species Anarhynchus alexandrinus. The sequence continues at coordinate 238,781 of VUYV01000268.1, forward strand.
AGGAATTTGTGTTCTGAAATTCCCTTCTCTACTGCCCTTGTCCTTTTCTGTTACTGCAGTATGCACAAATATAAGAAAATATCCTCTGTCATCTGAATGTTACTGGGCTCACAGCAGAGCTTAAATTGGAGAGAGTGCCATGTTTCCTGAAAACGAGGTGCTTTGGAGCATATGTGGGCATCTGACTTTAGGTACCCAAGGAAACTTTCGTTTCGCTGTGTTGCGTTTCTCCTGTTAAAGTTAGATAGGTCCATAGTGCTGAAAAATGTGGTTTGGATTGTGTGTCAGGGATTTACAAAAAATCCCCAAACTCCTCAGTTCCAGTTTACGTGAGCTTCAGAAAGACTGGATTTGGCTTTTATCAGCTGCAGATGTTTATGGGATAGACATTTATGGTAAGGGGGCATGGATCCTATCCCAAGTGTGTACCAGCAGGCTGAGAGTGGCCGTAGATGGTCATAGCCGAATTCACTGTGCTAAATGTCTCAGGACAACCCTGGTGGCTGGTGACCTTATCAAGTATGCCAAGGGATGAGTAGGATACAGAACCACTGTGGTCTTCAATTTTTTGTTCTGGGCTGATGAACATGACTGGACCTGTTCTGGCATGATGGGACTCCATGCTCTTCCTCAGGCAATGCTTACGTATGCTAAAATAACTGTTGCCAGAAATGCTGAAATAATTTCATCCTTTCTCCTCTCTGCAGGGGGTCAGGAGCTTCAGATTGGAATATCCCAGTTTGCCAGCTACCGAGGGTCAGATATCAAGGTGCAAATCGGGGGCTCATGGGCACAGATTCAGGCACAGACGGACCATGGTGTTAACGTGACACTTCCAGCCTTGGCTGCGGGATGGTACAATGTTTCTGTCACCATCAATGGCATTGCTGTCGCTTCAACCAGGTGTGTGAATGCATGTACTTTCCTTAAGATATAAATTTCATTCTCCATCCTATTTGCTATTTCAGGGTTAATCTGAGAAGGAAGGTAAGAGTTTTCAAAAATTCTGTACCTAACGGTGAAATCTGCAGTGTGGTATAAAATTATGAATAATTATCAAGGCATTTATTGATCTGTGGAACCCAAGTCAGCAAACTGCTAATGCTAGTCAATTAACTCCCCTTGGATCAGTAGGAGGCAGGAGAGAAACATTTTAGAAAAAAACAGTTGATTTGATGAAAAATGCATATTCAGGCAATCAAAGGTATTCACAGATTCAGGTCAAATGCAGATAAATCCTGCTGTAGGAAAACAGCAGAAGAAAAGAAAGACTTTTCATGAGAAAAACAAAAGCTAGTTTGAAAAATAAAAAATGCTTTGTTTGGAGAATTTTTAAATGATGCTATTTCCATCTTTTAAGGTGACACTTCAACTTCATGCCTAGACAAATGTAGTATAAATGAATTAAAATGTGGGGGAAAACCTACCTGAATGTGGGATATGACAATGCATTCACAAACAGCACAATTTAGTTCCTCAGCCGTGCAGGTCTCATCCATGGCAGCTGCTAGAAATGATCCTGAAACAATGATACTGGGGAGAAGGGAGATGTTTTTATTGCTCACAAACCACCCTAAGCTGCTTCTTGCATTAATGAACTTCAGTAGGAGAAAGCCTGTGGTCGGTGGGATGACACGCAGGGATTCATCCCATCCAATACTGTAGTCTGTTAGCAGCACCATCTCTTTGCCTCCAGAGACAGAGAGTGGGGAGAGATGGGTCATCCCAGGAGACAACTCATCTCTGATGGGCTGGATTGCAGGCTTGGGAAGGTCTACTGCTCTACCATGCCATTTTAGGGAAGAGAGTGTTTTTAAAAGGAGGATGAGGATGAGGAAAAATAGATGTAGGTGGGACAGAAGCAGAGCTACACCCTTATCTAAGTGGGCTTCAGAAGGTTATGTCTGGGTTTCCTCTTGCTGCAGTTATCTCCGTTGGCTGGTGGGAGAATGTAAGGAAGGAAGGCAGCAGGGATGTCTCTTCGATGCGTTTGCATCTCCTGTCTGTGGGCGTTGCTACAATGAGGTCTGTTTGGCAAAAAAACCCTCATTCTTTGTGGGCAGTTCAGTTGTACCTCATGGACTAAATTTGGCCCACAGGTTGTCACTTGATGAGACAGTGTTCATCATAGAAGTAGCTCAAATCACATGGAAAAATTTGGGGTGTGGGGTGGTCTTATCACTCTGGCATTGAACAAAGTGGATGTGCTAGGTGGGTGTTTGGCCTTCCAACCTAGAAGGAGTTGTAAGAAAGAATAGCACTGCAGCAGGAGAGAAAAATATATATATATATAAAAAACCCAAACCCCTTTCTATGTTGCTTGTGTTTTTGCAGGGTTGAGCCATTAATCCAGTACCTCTCAGAGATCTTCAGCATAGAGCCGTGTTGTGGCTCCTTTCTGGGTAAACAGCGTCGGTACATCTGCAGCCACTTATGGAGGTTAAAGGGATCAAGGGCACAGTTTTCCTGCAGGAATGGAAAGGGCATCCCATTTCACATCAGCTTAAATGAGGGTGTTTTAAATCTGTGACCCTTTATTATGCAGACATCAACTGGCAGACAGCAGCAGTCTCGAAATGTGGGATTGTCGTGAGCATCCCTCAATCTGGTTGGCTGGCTCAGGGGTCCCTGTGCTTTGAATTTGATTTCCCTAAGTGTTTGCTCGTGTATCCTTGCATGTTCCCATTGGGAAAACAAAGCACGCCCACACCTGACTCATCCGCGCTGTTTCTTACAGTCATTCCGCCTCCATCTTTCAAGGCTTTCAATGTGAAAGTTAGGTGGAAAGCAGGGTACAATCGTGGTTTGAAGCAAGAAATTTCAAGTGATCCCAAAGGGGATGTTCAGTTTTGTCAAGTTGAAAAGACAAAAAAACCCAAACCCTTTTCGATGTTAATCAAAAGTGAAATCTTTATTAATCCTATTCCAAGCTTTTAAACAATGGAAATAATTTAAGTGTGTTTCAGAGCGAAACATCACCGAATTAAAAAGTTTTGCTTTAAATCTTAAAAAGCAGATTTGGGGTGGTTGATTCATTTTGTCATTTAGCTGGGGGTGGGGGAGAGTTGAATCCCTGCAGTGAATTTTACAGGAGGCCTTAGAAACGCTTTTATAGAAGACAGAGAAACTCTTGTGATGCAACCTCAGACTGCTCTCTCAGTCTCACAACATATTTAAGGATACGAAAACTCAGAGGCTCTGTGGTAAATGATTAGTTCAACAGTCTGTGAAGTGCTCAAGCCTTGAAAGATGAGAGCGTGGATAGAGCTTGGAGAGCAAAGGCTATCAGCTTTGACGATTAAGCTGTGCTAAAAATATATATAATTATTGCACCCTTCTTTTCATATTTAAGGGTAAATTGAAATTTAAATAAGAACTGTTTAACTTTTTGGCTGTAGTTTTATGAATGGCTTAAGCTGACCTAGAATCACATCGCTGCCAAAAAGCACCAGTTCTTCCCCCACCTTATCCCTAGTCTTTTGTTGTCTCTAACACTTGCGTGGTGATCTGGATTAAGGATTTGAGCCGACTCAAAAGGAACCCCATTATAAACCAACTTATTTTTCAGCCAGATCATGGGAAAAGGAAGGGTATGGGCTTAATGGATAAAGAGGGTGAAGCAAGGCAGGGCACTGCGAGTGCCAGTACTGCAAACTAAAGGAGGGTAGAGAGAGCCTTAAACTGGTCTCAGAAGCATGGGATTATGAAGGTTTGCATTTTCATGATTTGCATGATGGAGGGTTTGCATTGTCATGGTTTTTGTGTCCTAAAATCCAAACTGCTCCTTCCTCAGTGCTGTGCCTATTGTCAGCACCCTGGGAGGCACTGCAGATACAGCTGCTTTGCAGTGTTACCTACACCCAGACATCAGGATTCACACTCATTCCAGATAATTAGCACCTGCTCTCAGTGGCCAGGGTGGTAGCAGAGCCTCCCAAGGCTGCTGCTCCTGTCAGTGTGGAGAGGGAGACTCCATTGCCATGTCCTAAAACAACCCTGTGGATCAGACCAAAGAGAGCCTCTCTCCCAGCGTGACCCAAAAATAGGATGCCTTAGGAAGATTATACGAGTGGAGCAGTGTATGATGATACTGCTCTACAATAGTCTTCTGGCCTCCAACACAAGACACACAGCCAGCTCCAGCTGGAAGTCCTAACTTTGTGTCTAACTCTTCCTGAATTGCTTTTCCATATGAATGACCCTCTTGGTTCACAGCAAGAGTCTGTTTACCCATTTGCTGTCTTCTTCTGTGGTCTTAAGTAGACGGCCAGGGAATGAACACATGCAGGCAACCACAGGGGAAAGCAGCCAGCCTGCCCTCCTCCAGCCCGTGCGTGGGAAGTCCTGGTCAGAGTTGCTTTGACAGTGGAGGGTGAACTGTTCTTCTCTTCCTCTTCCTGTTCTGCCCATCTTAAATGGTGCAAACTGGGAGCGTATGAGTAGGGGAGGGCTTGAAGCTGGAAGCATTCATCAGTGTATCAGCTTTTCTGGTCAGTGAACTCCTCAAGGGCAAGTGACCACCAGTGCGTGGCAGATCTGGCGCTCTACCTGCGCGGCCAGGCAGAACGGAGGATTGAAGGAAGGTTTGTGGTTCTGGCTTTTTGTTTAAAAGTAGTCATACTGCATTCTGCTTCCCTGTGTGCGGCAGGACCAAATCATCTCTACCATGTCCCCACCTGCCCGTACAGACAGTGCTATTCCCTGAAGAGTTCAGTCTCTGTTTATTCTCGAGGGTCCTCTCCAGCCACTTCCTCCAGTTCTATTGTGGCTTTCTACAGTCATTTACTGCCACAAAGGTCCATGTCTATCTGACACCTTAGCCTATTGTCCGCATAGGATTATCCTAATACAAGACTGCTATCATCTCTAGCTGCTTTGTTCAAAAAAGGACTTAATTTCTCCTTCCATTTGACCTGGCTAAGACTGTCTGCCATGTTTATCAGCTTTATCATGGTTTGTGATTGTTCACAGACAGTCATTAATTCCTTTCCTGCATATAATGCCCTTCTTTCTTATTTTGTTTTGCCCCTAGGTGGAACATTGCTCACAATCTCTGGGGTGGGCTTTAGCCAAAACCCTGCCCTGGTTTCTGTTTCAATGAATAGCCGAACCTGTACGGTTACGCGCTTGGCAGAAGATTCGGTTTGGTGCCTGACCCCGCCACCTGCTAATGTGTCTAATGAAGATCCACAAGACATCTCTGTTAGAGTAAACGTGTTCATCAGCAGTAGGTCACTTCAACACGCTGCCTTTGCAAACAAGACCACCACCTTTAATTACCAAAGAGCTTTGACTCCTCTGATTACTGTTGTTGAAAAGGAAATCACAGACAGCAGCCTGCTCTTGAGCATCCAGGGGATAAACATCACTGGATCTGTGGCTAAGCTTGGACACAGTGAATGTGAACTTGAGTTTCGACGTGGCAACAAGTCTGCCGTGTTTTATCAGTGCTCTTTGCCACTGAACAGCCTGGAACCTGGCACTTTCCCCATCCAGGTTATCCAGAGGCAGCTGGGATATGCCCGTGTGACAGCAAGGCTGCAGGCCCTTACTGTAACTCCACGGATAACCTCCATATTCCCAACACGAGGATCCATCTGTGGTGGGATGTTACTCACTATATCTGGTATTGCTTTAAAATCCAGGAGGAATTTGGTCCAGGTCAGCCTGGAGAGTAATTATTCCTGTGAGATCCAGAACGCTGATAACGATGCCATTAGTTGTATTGTCCTTCCAGGGGCCCATCCTTTGCATTATCGGTGGTTGGCTGAGTCATCTTGGGCTCTTAATATCACAGTGACTGTCAATGGGATCAGCAGCGTCTGCCTTGGAGACTGCACACTCCACCTTCACGAGCAATGGACCCCCCTTGTAGATTTGGTGACCTGGGAGACCAACGGGACGTTCACCTACTTGATGATCAAAGGACAGAGGTTGGCATGGCCAAGGGACAGGCCTGTGGTACACGTGAATAACCAGGCTGTCTGCAAGGCAATGTTTTGGAACGAGACCAGCATCAAGTGCCAGACAGATTGCATTGCCCCAGGGGAGCACAACATTTCCATATCCAACAGGAGAAGTGGGCAAGCTTGCTTCAGAAAGGCATCCAGCGTTCTCACCATCCTGCCTCAGGTGCATTGGTTTTACCCACAGAACTTCAGCACCAATGGTGGAGGCCTGCTCACCTTAGCAGGCTTGGCACTGAAAGGAAAGAGAACAACTTCTGTTCTCATTGATCATCACCCTTGCCATGTTCTCAATGTCACCTGTGTAACTATACAGTGCGTGGTGCCTCCAGGTAATGGGACTAGGGCTTTGAGTCTAAATGTAGATGGCATCTCCTATTACCTTGGAAGAATAAGTTACAACAAGGAGTTTACACCAGCTTTCCTTTCGCTTGTTGCAACTGGTCTCCTTTTAACGGTGACTGTATCACAGGTCACAGAGATGGACACCATCTATGTATTTGTTGGAGACTTTGCTTGTAGTGGTGTCACCATCACTCGCTCCACTTTGCAGTGCTCAGCTCCTTTGCTCCCTGTTGGTGAGTACCGTGTGCTGGGCCTGGATGTCCTCAGGGGCTGGGCTTCCTCCAACCTGACATTCACCTCTCAGCTGATGGTGACAGCTGTGCATCACAACTGGGGTAAGTCACGAAGACTTATTGTAGCTCCTCTATGGGGTGCAGAGAGAGGGACTGTGGTGACTGGGGTTTTTCTGGCATGAAAACAAAAATGAATTAAAAAAAATACCCTTGTTCACAGTTGGCTGTTGGGCTCTGTCCTAAATCCCATTTTCTGTCCTTTTCCAAGGTGGCTTGAATGGAGGAGCAGTTTATCTGCGTGGAACTGGGTTTTCCCCAGGGAAGACTTTGGTCACAGTCTGTGGCACCCCATGTGAAATGTTGGGCAACACGACGATGACTGACCTGAGCTGCTTTACCCCACGCCTACACGGTCAGCTAAGACACAAAACTTGGCATTGTGTTGAAAACATCCCCTAAAAACCTATCTTGACCCAAAAGTGGGGGGTCCCAGTGTATCACGTCCCAGGGGAACAGAGAGCAGCAGCAGCTCTGGAGAAAGGAGAGGAGAAAACATAGTGTTGACTTCTGGTTTTTGAGCACAGTCAAAAAACAATTGCTGTCAGGGGGAGTTTTTGTGTCAATGGCTATGGGCTTTGGACTAGATCCACCATGTGCCTGGTGGCCACATACGCTTTGTGGATGTCTATGAGATGTGCATAACATCAGCAGTTCCTCATGGCAGCTATTCCTTGGGAAAACTGTCTCACATAAAATGTGCAGGAGGGCTGTAGGGTTGGGTACCCAAGTGCCTCTTGGCCATCATGACTGTCTTAGTGAGTTGAGGTCCCTTAAATGCTTGTTCTTCTGTGGCCCCATACATTTTGTGTTTTGGCTGCATGGTGGGATACCTTCAGTGGGGTAATGGGGAGGGAAGAAAAGGGTGAATGACTGGGAAGGTGAACAAATAATGTACTATGGCCAGTTCCTACCTTTGGGAAGCTGGAGATGAGGATTTGAATTCCTTGAGAGGAAGGTGGGATCATCCCACAGCCAGAGCATCCTCCTTAACTGCAGAGAGGCAGCAGGGAATGATGCCACAGTCTCCAGCTCTCTCAAAGAGAGAAATAAACCTGCCTCAATATTGGAGGAAACTCTTGGAAATGGGCATTTTCTGGGACAAGATGTATTTCCTCCCTCTCTTACTGGCAGCACAGAATTAGGCTCGTAAGATCTGCAAAAGGTAGGATTTAAGACTTTTAAATCTCACCCTGAGATTTAATGCTAAACGCTAAGGACAGAGCACCTATCTGGGTGCTGCAGGATTGCAACACTTGGTAGCATAACACTTCAGCCCCTTCAGAACTCTGATGCTGGGAGAACATCTTGAGAGCTACAGAAATATTTGCTGTTCGGTGGCCATCCAGAAATCCATCATCCAGGTGACCATAGATCCATGGCCTCTAATCCTTTGTGGACCTGGAAGAAAGGTGACAGTGAGAGTGTCCATCAGGGCAAATTTCCAGGGTTTTGTTCAACGGTGCGTGGAACGTCCATCCTCCAAAACAGGCAGAAGTTGACTAGATTAGTTGCTGAGAAGCCAGTCCAATGTTAAATTTAACGTTCTTTTGAGCAATGGTTGGGACAAGAGACACCCAGGGTTCCTCTTTAGCCTCACTTATTCCAAAATTCTAAATCTGCTCTTGTCATTTTGAACAGTTCCTTTCCTCATCTATGAAGAATACTAAAAAAAAAATGGAGGGAGGGGGAGGGAAGGCTTTAAAAGCCAACCACAAGCACTCAAAAGGAGATACCAAGAGGTCGTAAGGGCTCAATTTTCTTTGTTTTAAACAAGATCCAGGTACAGTCTACAAAACTGCTTATAATTATTTTTTAAATGAGAAAAAAAACATAGTGCTGGACTGCTGAAAAAAATATAGTCGGAGAACAGAACAGGGAAGTCTGGTTATTGCAGGAAGAATAGCAGAATAAAATGCAATCAAATTGATCCAAACTGTGAAAACATTAATAGCTGTGTTCAAAATTCACTGAGTGGTAGGCGGCAGAGGGAGCCTGGGGAAAAACCATCTCACAGGCAGGACCACGATGCTTATTACTGACACTAGATGTCAGCAAGTGAATGCGGATTGCTGCCCGCTTGCTGGTCGGGTTTCTGGAGAGAAGATGCAAAGGATGCGTTGCCTCACTCACCAAAGGGACACGGGGACTATTGCTTTGAGGCCAGTTACAAGACGAGCCCTCTCTCCCCTGCCGTGGGTTTTGCAGTGTGCAGCCTTCAAATCTCTCCAGTCGAGTGGCAAAAATGTCCCTCTGTCAATGAAGTATTTACAGGAAAATGTTGGGGTTTTTTTGCATTTAAAAAAACCCCAAAATCCTTTGGAGGCTGCTTAAATCTAAGTGTTTGCCAGGCTGTTTGTTCTCTACATGTGGCATTGGTGAATCTGTATATCGAGCAAGATCCTTTCCGGACGGCGCTCCTCCTAATATTTAAGGGGTTACACACCCCCACGGTTTAGGGCACGACTGGACTTATTAAGAGCAGTTAGTCCAGTCTCACCTCGTGGTTTACATGCTGCTGTTTGCCCGGGGAAGTCTGCCACTTGGCACTTGCACAGCCAGTGCTCAGACCTTTCTTTCACAGCCTTGTCCACGTGGGAGAGGTGGCAAAGCGACCTCGGGGATGTGGGACCATGAGCCATGAAGGAGATGGAAGGGATAGGTCTGTGGTGCCCCAGGGCTCCTTCCATGCAGAGGCTGGTGCGGCCGGGTTGGATGCTTGTCTGACATTTCCCGACGCTGCTCATGGACCTGGTGATGAGAAATGAAGAGTTCAAGCTGCATTTCTTCTGTTACAGCATGCTGTGAAGCAGAAACGCCTCCCCTGCGGCACTGCGGGATGTCAGGTGGCAGCTCGCTGCCCTGGGGTTTCAGCACTAAGTCATGTTGTGTCTGGCCTGCTTAAGATTAGAGATGTTCACGCGGGAATCCCCAACTGGTGCATCTAGTTTACGCTGGTGAGACCCCACCTGGAGTACTGCGTCCAGCTCTGGAGCCCCCAACATAGCAAAGACATGGACCTGTTGGAGTGGGTCCGGAGGAGGGCCACGAAGATGCTGTGAGGGCTGGAGCACCTCTGCTATGAGGACAGGCTGAGAGAGTTGGGGCTGTTCAGCCTGGAGAAGAGAAGGCTCCGGGGAGACCTTACTGAGGCCTTCCAGTACCTAAAGGGGGCCTACAGGAGAGCTGGGGAGGAACTTTTTTTACTAGGTGATGTAGTGATAGGACGAGGGGGAATGGCTTCAAACTGGAAGAAGGGAGATTTAGATTAAATATTAGAAAGAAATTTTTCGCTTTAAGGGTAATAAGGCACTAGAACAGGTTGCCCAGAGAAGGTTAGGGCCCCATCCCTGGAGGTGTTCAAGGCCAGGTTGGATGGGGCTTTGAGCAACCTGGTCTGGTGGGAGGTGTCCCTGCCCATGGCAGGGGGGTTGGAACTTGATGATCTTCAAGGTCCCTTTCAACCCAAACCATTCTATGATTCTCTGTGATCAAATCTGTAGGGCAAGGCTCTGCAGGTAGGAAATGACGACTTTCCCATTTAATTATGTGGTCTTCAAAGATGTGAAGAACTGCCGGTCTCAGCAGGATCCATCCATGTCTGCCCCACGGGGTCTTCCTTAGGGGAATGGGTGTTGAGCAGGGTTGCAGCAAGGTTTTGGTTTGATTAGGGACAAGAGCTGGGCACGCTAAGTACTGAAACATGCTCAATCCAGGGCACAAGGAATGGGAACTCAAGCCTGGAGTCTTTTATGAAAACGGTTGTCTTTTGCAAGCTGCAGAAAAATCAAATCAGAACAGAGCTAAAATTTGAGTTTCACCCTTAAATCTTAAGAAAATTACGAAAATTAAATAAAATTAACAAAACCACACTCCCTTCAAGGAAAAACAAAACTAAACCAAAAAAAACCCCACCCAAACCAACACACAAGTCTTTAAAGGTCTGGTAAAGAGATAACTGGCTTGATCCCGAGAGCTCTCCCCTTCTCTTGTTCTCGCTTTGTAACTCGTGTCGCAGCGCTGTTGATGAGTGCAAATACAGCTGTGGATTCTGTTCAGCTCAGGTTAAATTTACAGAACACATGGTTAATGTCTGCGGGATTGAATTGTGCTCCTGTGAAAGATGAGATGACTGGCAGGAAGCTTGAAGCAGGTGAGAAAATAGCTGAATATTCATGTTAGGTGATATTAGGGTAAGTACCATGTATAAATTTTGCAGCAAGCCGCTACCCGAGATTGTGTGTATGTGAACTGATAAGAAGATCCATCAGGGAAAAAGCTGAGTCTGATTTGCCTGGTTGCATTGGCGTGTTTGGAATAACAGGCCTGGCTTTGGGGCTTTGATGTAAGAGCTCTTGGGATGTTTGTTAGGGAGTCCTGGACCTACCATTAGCCAGATTATATTGGTAAAAGTGGATGTTTAGGGAAGAGGATTTCGATTAAAGCCTAGAAATGAAATTAGGCTGGTTTAAAAGGAAGAGAGATGTGGCTTGGCGGACCTCTTCGTACGGGGCAAGAGGATGTATGTCCAATCGTACGGATTTTTGGTTGCAGCAGTGCAGATGTACCAAAGAGATGCACTGAGCTGGGGCCAAGGGCAACTATAGCCAGGGAAATGGGGTGATTTGTATGAGTAAATGCAGAAGATACGTAGAGGACAAGCTGTGGCAATTGAGACCTCAGTAGAAGCCAGAGCCTCTGTTGTTTATAGTGGAGATCAAACCAAAGGATCCAAATGGTCCCTTCTGTTTTTCAAACCCGGAAATGGAATTAGGAAAGAGGAAAAGAATGCATATTGATTACACAGCAGGAACATTCTGACAGTGAGATCTATCAGGCGGTGGAATAGATGCAAAGTCACCTCTTGGGACTTCTGAAACTCGTCTGTGTGAAATGAATGTCTCCTAGGGAGCAATTCTTCATAGGCAGAGGTTGGACTTGATGACCTTAGCAGGTCTCTTTTTTCCTCTCCTTTTTCTTTTTTTTTTTTTTTTTGTTTTTTTTTTTTTTTTTTTTTTTTAACCTCTGTGTTCTCTGCCAAGCACATGTTAATGTTATGCTCCGCAGTCCGTTTTTGTGAGCGGTGGATAACTGGGGATGTGCGGTTTGGCACCGGGACTCCTTGGGCAGTTGTTCAATCAATCTGCAGCTGCCCTTGGAACTCCTGTAGGTTTTAGCCTCATCACATGTCCGGCAGTTGTTATTAAACAGTGACCCAGAACAAAGCCCTTGTGCTGAGCATCCCAGGATCCTGGCTTAAGCCAAAGTATCCCTCAAAGACAGGGTTGGGGGCAGTCGGTCCCTAATCCATTACCAACATGCAGAGATTTGGCTGCCATCGTGTCTGATCTCGAAAGAGAAGCCGTAATGGGATGAATGCATTCACCTCGGTGGTGGGATTGTACTACACATGATTACCAGGTTTTATCTTTATCAGGAATATAAAACATAAAGAATTCTGGGGTTTCAACGCTAACCAATTAAGCAGGGAGAAGAATTGTGTCCCAGAACAGACTGCCCTTTTAAGACATACTAAGTGTGTTGCAATCTTTAGTTGATGTTTTTTGCTACTGTTGTGGCAGGAGATAGTGGCACCGACAGATATTTGGGTTTAATGGTCAGAGGAAGGGGGGTGAAAGGCCAAGACTTCCTCCTAACTGAGAAAAGTATTAAATTCTATAGGAGCAGAGGAATAGGAGGACCTTAGACATCCCCAAAGAAGGAATGAGAATTGGACGTCTCCTCGAACAGTGGTGTCTCCATCAGACGGACCGGAACTGTAGGACCTGGAGACAAGATCACTCCCTCCTTCCACCTGAGAGGGAGTCCTAGGTTTGATTTTGGGGTGTATAGATTAAGCAGGCTTTCCTTGGATTTTGCTTCCACCGATCACTTTACAACATATTCTTTAGCTTAGATTTTATAAATTAATACCTTCGTTTGCCTGGTTTGAGTTAAAAATGATTTCAGCAGTTGGCAGGATACAAGGCCTCACTTTTCTACAGGCACGATAACATTGAGATGAGGGCACTGGAGCACGGCAGCAATGCCTGATTTCCACATAACCTTTTGGGGGTATCCAAACAGTGACAGGCTGTTCTTCTGCTGAGCAATAAGGACTGTGCAGGAAATATCTTCTGGTGACTTACATTAGCCAGGCAAGTTCTTTGACAGCAGCAAGGTACTGAGGAAAATAGTCTCATCCTGAGATTTTGTGGGTCATTTCTACCATTCGTCTTAATATAGGGTTTTTCCACCTAGGAAAACTCTGCCATCTTCTTTTCAAGACTAAAAGAAAACCAAAACTTAATTTGGTTATCTCAGCAACCTGTTGTTTTTTCTTAAACTGTGGAATGGGAATTTAATCTGCCATTGACCACCCACCTTCAGAGGGTGATCAAACACTGGAACAGGCTTCCTAGAGAAATGGTTGATGCCCCATGCATCAGCTGCCCCATGCAGTGTTTAAGAGGCATTTGAATGATGACCTTAATAATGTGTTTTAACATTTGGTCAGCCCTGAAGTGGTCAGGCAGTTGGACTAGATAATCGTGGTAGGTCCCTTCCAACCAAAAACATTCCCTTCCCTTCCCTTCCCTTCCCTTCCCTTCCCTAATGTTTTTCTAGTTGTGTATTCATCTAAGCTAGTTGTACATTCTCTACCACCACATCTGAGCTTATCACAATCCTTCGTGTCACTAGCAGAATGGAAGAGTAAAGCAGAAGGAGCTGTTATACCCTATTAGAAAAGGGGAAGAAATTCTGTCTACAGGAAAGTTGTGGGTTTGTGGAGGAAGGAAAGGGCTTCATCTTTGCTCGTGTCGTGGTTTAACATCTTGAGAAGTTCTCAGCCTCCCACTGGCTGAAAAGAAAAGCATATGTGCCCTCTCTTTTGGAGAAATTCCTGTAATGAATTGATTCTGCTGCAGGCTGTTGCGAAGGGAAGTTCTTGGTAGTATTTAGTTCTCTTGGATGGTATTCATGTGCCAAAACACAGATATCTAGTGCCACTTAAAATCCCCTTGGAATGGCAGCCTGGCCTCCAGGAAGACACAAAGCTTCCGTGGGAACTCTCTCTGGGACACCTCAGGTGGCTCTAGACATAATTTCTGGACAAAAAAAGCAAAATGTAGGCAGGGTGCCATCATTCCTTTAGGCTTCTCCTTCTATTACTTGTCTCTCTCATGTTTATATGTAGGTCTTTGAGGCAGTGATTGTGTCTGGCTGTGTTTGAATGGATGCTGAGCAAGAGAATTGTCATTGGACATGGGGAAGGAAAGAGATTAAGCATATTGCGAAACGTGTGAAGATGTGGGTAACTTTTTTCTTATTTTAAATCCAGACAAGAAAAATATGGAAAAATTTGATCTTTCTCTCTGAAGTTCAGAGCAGATGAAATGCTAGGTTTTAATATTTAAAAAAATACCTTAAACATTAAACAGCTATAAACTTTTCAAAAAATACTCCATATGAAATAATAATTTTCAGAATTGCATAGGAGCCAAGACGTTCATTGACAATGACACTTTCCCAGCAAACAAGATACCATTTGAACAAACTAGAATTTAAAAAAGCAAACAAACAATGAAAAAAATTCCTTTCTTGATAAATTCCCATTGATTGCACTTCTAATACTTAAAGAACACTCTTGGATGCTACAGTGCAGAGAGTAATACCATCCACAGCCAGGTTCACTACAACTGTTTTATTAGTTCAGGATTAATGAAAATTCTCCAAATGTCTTTACGCGCTAAGGGTTTTGAGAGAAACAGTTTTGATCTCTGACATGGTTTAATGCTTAAAGGGGTCCTTTTTTTTTTTTAAGTTATTAAAACCAAACATTTAAACTGATCTGAACTTCAGTGGCAGTTCACAACTTTTTTAAGCATTTTTGTCTGGGTTTAGAATAAGAAAGCCTAATTTCTGTTCACACCACTTGCTCCTTAAATACACCTCAAAGCAAAGCAGCTGCTCCCATCACACTTCCTACCACATCCGTGGAGTCAAACTGGGATCAAGTCTCTAGTCACATTCAGGTATAAAGCAAGCTGAACTGGGAGATCCCACTTCACACAAGTTCCCTAGAAGTTCTCCAAGCTGTGGCAATGTTTTCACTAAACCTATTTCCGGATTTCAAAGCTGTGATAGACCTTAAGTTGTCATATCCCCCTGATAAAAGATTTGTGCCTTACTCCTGATCTGTAAACCATGGTCCACCTTTCCCAGAAGAAATGTCCATGCTCATATTTAATCGATTATGTCACCTCCTCCTGGATGGAGCAATTTGATCCTAAAGACCATCCTGATGCTTGATGCACAAAAGAGGTTATAGCTTTGCTCACACAAAGCAAAAGGGGCTGAAGGAGCTGCATGGAGACCTACTCATCTTCAAAAAAGATGCACCAGAAGGGAGTTTGGGACATGCACATCAGCAATCCACAGTGACAACTTAATCTGCTTAATGTCAGTGGTGTGTAGGCTGCTTTGGGTTATTCTTCCCCCCTCTTGTCTTTGCAGCGTCTTTGGCCATTCTCTGCGGCCTGACACATTCTTCCGTTGACTGCCGAGAAGACAGAGCCACCTTCATTGAATGTGATGTCCAAGTCAGGGTGGGTTCCTATCGCCAGAGAGGATCTGTGTCTTACCTGTACGTCTGTGAGGACAGCCCACCTCAGCGGCACTGGAGGGACATCAACCCACCCCGGAGGCGTTTTGCTGGACTCTTTGCCAGGTTAGTGCTGAGTCTCTCCAGCAGCTGAGTGGGCCTATCCATGAGCAACATCCCCCAGAAGATATTCCACCTTTTGCAGAATCCGACCCTGATAGACTGAGGGAGCAAATTTCTAATTGTTAGGTTTCAGCCAACAGAGCAATTTAGCCTTGAGACCACTAGAGAGCTCCGCTGGGTTGTGAAATTTGTTCCTTGTGTCTATCAAAGCATCTTTAGTCCCCCCTCCTTCCCTCCCATCTTTTTAAAGTGTTTGAGAGACATCAGAAAATCCATCTCGTAAACAGCCTGCTTTGTTCCTTCTTAGGTTTTAATATTTATCTTCTGATCCAAAGCAACATCTGGTGGATGCCAATGGGAAAAAAGATTAGGCATTATGAAAAGCAGAAGTATTTTTTTTTTTTTTTTCTCCTTTTTTTTTCCCCCTTCCTCTCTCCAAGCAGTTTCATGAGTAAGAAGTCGCAGAGAAAATTCAGCAGGCTGCGCAATATTTACTCAGCAAGGGTGCTCAGGCACTTAGTCAAGGCTCAGCCTTTGCAAATCCAAGGCCAGGTTGCCCAGGAATATAAATTGGGACCATTGCCTTTAATGGAGTGGTGGGGATTTATACCTGCAGAGTATTTACTCTTAGGACTAAGAGGGAGGTCCAAATTAAGGAATAAACAGATGGAAAAAAAAACTTTCCAAAAGATGTTAAACAAATACAGAACTAAAATATCACTGCAACGCATTGCCCATGATTTGCCGTACACGGTGAACTCACTCCTGGCTGGCGCATGACTCCACAGACCAGGTATTTTAATGGGGTTGCAGAGATTTGGTCCCCATCCTTATCTGGTCCTTATGTCACCGCTGGTGGTGTGAGTCACCAGAGGGAGTTCTGGATGCCCCATGTTAAGGGAATAAAGCCAACTGGCATTTACTGAACAAAGACAACAAGACACAAGTTGCACAATTTGTTTTAATTTGTTTAAAAAACCCCAATCAAATAAAAAAGAACGTTTAAAGAAAAAAAAAATAAAAGGTTACACAGTTGCAGCATCTGCCTGTCTGTCTGTCGTTTCCTCCCCACCAGCTTTTGAGCTCTGATTAGTTTGACCTGGGTTTCATAAGGGATGAATGTCTTAAGAATTATGAAATTCTTGGGCTGCGGAGGAATTTTCCAGAGCACTGATGTTTTTTCCGGTGACTCTATTTCTTAACTGGGTCTTGCTGAAGGGGAGCAGGGGCAAAGAAGATTGTTTGATTTCAGATGAGTTTCCTGACCTGAAAAATCTGGGGAGAAGTAGAGGAAGAGAGAGTTAGAAGACATCCAAATTACCCATTGCAGAGCTTTTTAAAACATTTTTTTTCAAATTTCAGTTCAGAAAAATGTTTAATTTTGAAATATTAACAGAATTTGTAGCAAAGTGTGAGAAAACAAAAATGTTCAAACTAGAAATGAACTGTGTGGGGAATTCCTGAAATAATACACGTTAATTGTTTTAATTAATATTAGTAGCTAACAATAACAATAATAAAAAATATTTGGATTTGAGTTCTGAGCTCAAATGTTAAGACATTCATCCCAGGGTGGGGACAAAACTACTGAAATAATTCCCGGCTTAACTGCACATTAAATCTCTCCTGGTCTTTCTTACCAGTTTTACAGTGGTTCGAATAAGCCTTCTTCTAATCTACTCTGTACTACAGCCTATACTTTACATACACACAGTGGCAAATGCATGTTCCTTAGAAGAGGTGCAAAGTTTGCGGTTAACATCACTGGTACCAAGATACATCCCTGAATTCCCCTTTAACAAGTCACTCCTCCTTTTCTTGCATTTCCTTTACACACTGCTATTTGTTGGCAGTTTTCCAGCATCGAGGTTTCGGGATGCAGTTTGAGGAGGGCAGGGAGGAATTGGCTCTTTGCCTACAAGCAAAGCTTGTTAACTTTTTGTAAAAAGACGTGAACAACCACTCAGAGTGACTTCAGCGCCTGGCAAATTGCGTCCATGCCCTGCATCTCGCCAACAACAACAACCCTCTTCAGCCTTTAAAACAGTCGGTTATTTAAAAGATGCAGCTTTTTCTCGCAGCATTAAAAAGAAGTACTATGCAGTCTTGAAAGATAGCCCAGTCCGTTGAATTTATTGTACAGGACAAGTGCAGTTCTCAAAGTGTTGCTATCAAAAGCAAGTGTAGTTCCCTACGGCTGGCTTTTGATTATTGATACAGCAGAGGGAAAGGTTCATTTAAATATAGAAATAAAAATTCACTCTTAAAAAGGTTCAGCGACTTGAAGAAGGCTTTTTTTTTTTTTTTTAGTTGTTTCTAATGTGGCTGCTTCCTTTAACACTTTAACCCTGAAAAAAGGGCAACAAAACAAACAGCCCCTAAATGCAGTCAGAGCAGCTCTTTGCTTGTACCGTGGGCTGCCACATCCAGCATGGTTTGAAAACTGCGGGTTCATCAAACCATCCTCATCATCACCCTCCCAACAGAGCTCTGAGTGTTGGCTTTCCAATTGGGTCTATTTTGGTAGAACTTAGGCTCCTAACTTTGACACTTTAGAATGAGGCTTTCAGGGAACCTGAAGACCTCTAAAAATCCTGGTCCCACTTATCTGATCCTCTATTTTGTTGAGGAAATCACATTATGAACTCTGTCCTTTCTTAGCTACTCAAAAAAGTGGTATAATTTCTGAGCTGTGTCGGTGTTGCTATAACTCATCCCCTTTCTGCTCTCCTTCCCACAAGTTGCAGGTCTATATCTGGCGGTGGGGCGGGGAGAGGAGGAAGAAGGAGCAATGGCTGAGGAAGGAATGAAAAGTGACATTGGGTTATCCCGTCCTGAGATCCAAAACCTGTAGAAGTAAATTGGGAAGTTTTCCCCTCATTTTGAGGGATGTTGGATCCCGTCGCTCCCCACGGCGAAGTGCTACCAAAGTCAGCGGCTGTCAGCGGCAAGACCAAGGAAAAATATGTTTCTTCTCCACTCCCTTTTTTTTAGTACTTCTTCCCCCTATGCGAGGAGAGGCTTTAGAGCAAATGTCTGTTAGTATAACTGGCACATATATCGAATCTGCTTAGTCTGGGCTGTTAAGTAAGTTTAATTAATTTCCTAAGTTAATGTTCCAACGCTAGCAACAAAGCATCATTGCAATCAGCTGGGTAGCAGGAATTGGAACCCCTAAATGAGCTCATTTTTTCACAGTTGGAATTAGGGACCAGTTAGCCAGTTGTGTGGTTTTTCCAATTTCTCCCCTTGCCCTAGGGGAGTTGCAAGTTATTCATTCCCTGTTGCTAAGTGTGAGTAAGACGGGGAGGGGGGAGACACGAACAAACCCTACTCCGTGTAGGAGTCCATCTTTGATCCTAACGCTGCTGATTCCCTCGCTGTTGTCTGCACTTATCTTCCTGCCTTGGTCCTCGAACGGCATTTGCTACTATTTGTAATAGTTTGGGGAAGGAGAAAGGCATCACTGAGAGATATTTACTGCATGTATTTTCATCCTGAGTGTGTGCAGATAAAGGGGGGAAAAACAAATAAACAATAAAAGAATGGAAACAAAATTACAGAAATTTGCAAAGTTTGACAAATGGTGGCCAGGAGTTGCCACAAGCTAATGGCTTGCAATGATTAATAAGAGTAAAAATAATTGCATTTCATTAAGATTGATGACACCCCATTTAACCTCCCTTCTCGTTTCAGCCCTAAAGTGGAAAGAGATGAAGTTCTCATCTATAATAGCTCCTGTAACATTACCATGGAAACTGAGGCAGAGATGGAGTGTGAGGGAGCTAATCAGCCAATTACCGCCAAGATTACTGAGATATGGAAAAACTGGGGCCAGAACACTCAGGTATAATCAAATCTTTTTTACAGACTGATTCAAACAGCTTAAAATTAAATTTGTAATATTGTGTACATTTAAAGGGGGGGAAAAAAAACAATTTAGGCTGAGCCGGAGCAATATATAATATTAAATGCTTTCCAACTTTGAATAGCAGTTCTAATGCAGTGTTGCTGAATTAATGCTTAACTATGGTTAATCATGTATTTTATGAGACATAAATGAGCTTTACCTTATTTTCTGGGCAATGTATATCTTTTTTAACACTCTCCTTTTTTACATAAATTCAAAGTCTGTCCTAAAAACATTATTTGATGTTACTTGAGCAGAAATTTTAGCCGTGGGATACGGAGTTTCAGCTCTCTGGCAGAGACTTTGCATCAAGCATTTGGTTTTTGCCCCTCTTCAGTATCTGAAGTAAAATGGGACGGTCAGTGCTATGTGTGGGTATAGCAAGAAGAAAGACACCCACAAAGTGTTCATTACAAAGACTATGGCTCTGAACTGACATCGTTGTAAGGTTCTACGTCTAAAAATGTTCATTGCAAACCTGAAATGTCCTTTTAGAGTCCTCAGAGTGTTGCAGAGTTTTTATCATAGAATAGTTTGGTTTGGAAGGGACTTTTAAAGGTTACCTAGTCCCAACCCCCCTGCAATGAGCAGGGGTGTTTTTTGGGGGTGTTGAGCTGAATAAGGGTTGTGCCACCTGTGAGAAGAAATTCAGAAGGGCTGGATATTTGGTGAACATCAAATATCCCTTTGTCACCATCCTTTTCTAAATGAGCAGCTCCTGAGAAGTGATGGAGACCTGCCCCATACAGGACAGTGCAAGTGGGAAGAGTTGCACACCTGACTTAGAACAAATCCTGGGGTTTATCCCGTAAACTAAAATATCATACAGTTATCTTGGCAGGGTTGAGACCTGGGAAACTGAAGTTTGTTTTTTCAGGATTGATATTAAAGCTACAATGGTAATTTTTAACTCTGTTTACAATGAAATTTCCTTTATTGTCTCCACCATCCCACCCCAGAAGTAGTTTCTATGTCCTGGCAGAGTAATTTTGCTGTGTAGAATCTAGCATCAGATTCAAGATCTTTTACTAAAAGTCTCTGAATATTTGCCCTGCAAATCTAGTCTATGTGTACTATTTCAGTGGAATAGCATAAAATACAATTGCTTTTCTTCATTCTGTTGTTTTAAGTCTGTCCTTGGTCTGTGAAGGAATGTCACACGTAGCCTTTTACCTATTAGTTTTCGTTTGCTAGTTCTGCTGCCAGAAACGTGCCCAGCTAAGGAGAAAACCCAGCCAAATAAAAAAAAAAAAAAAAAAAAAAAAAATGGTAGTTTGGAAACAAAGGAAGGCCAGTAAAGGAAAGGCCCAAGTGGNTGTTTTAAGTCTGTCCTTGGTCTGTGAAGGAATGTCACACGTAGCCTTTTACCTATTAGTTTTCGTTTGCTAGTTCTGCTGCCAGAAACGTGCCCAGCTAAGGAGAAAACCCAGCCAAATAAAAAAAAAAAAAAATAAAAAAAAAATTGCTAGTTGGCAACTACAGGAGGCCAGTGAAGGGAAGGGCTCATGTGAGTATCAGATTAAATGGTAACTACTCCTTTCCTTCATATTTTCCTTCCTAAATGTGAGAAGGGCATCTCTACCGCCCCAAAGCCCGGGCTGCAGCGTAGAGGAGCTGTTACCTGCTGCTGGCTGTGATCTGAACAGCTCGGCTCTGTCACGGGTCTTGTAGCCTCAGCAATGAGATGATGACAGGTTATCTTTTGACTCGGGTGGGGGCAAGAATAGGAAGAAGTAGTGAGGTTTGTCCCCGCTACGGTTTTTCTGCTCAGAGTGGGGAAAATCGAGGAAGTCCGAAGTGTCCTGAATGAATGAATTCATTCAGGAAGAGCAGGACGAAACCAGCAGTGCTTTCAGATCTGGGATTTGCCGCTGCTTAATGAGCCCAGTGGGCATTTGGAAGCATTTTATCCCTCTCCCCAAAACTGGCCTGGGTGAGCAAAGGTGGATGGGTGGGGAGTTCAGATAAATGGTTTCAATTTTGGTCCCTTTCTAGCTGACAGCATCCCGTTAAGATTTACGACCTGGTGCAGCATATGCATGCTTCACTGTAGAGGTTTAAATCATGTCATGTGAACTGGCCTTACCTTTCCAGTGGAAATAATGGTCCCCAGGTTCAGCACCAAGCAGTGAAATGCATTAATAGCACCACGTGCCTTAGGATAATGGTGCTATTAGCAGGCAGCACAACTCTGTGTACAAGTAATGGGACTGCATCTCTTTATAATAACATCTGGCACTTCTGTTGCACTCCCATGCAAGGATCTCAAAGCACTTCATAAAAAATGGGCCTGATCCATAGCTGTTTTCGGCATCGCTACACTGCTCCCTGTTTTGTTTTCTGCTTACTCTTCTGCCAGCTGAACGATGCCCGGGCAGGCTGATAACTCAGCAGTGCCTTATCTCAGCTGAGCTTTGTGGGAGTGTTGGAGTAGAGATGATTAGATGATGATGGAGCCAGGGTTAGCTCCAGGATGGCACTGGAAGTAAGACGAGGCATGGCAGAAAGGCTGATGGAGGCTTGTCAAGAGCATGGAATGAATGGGCATTGGCAAGAAGAGAGAATAACCTCAGTTCAGAGCAGAAAGTAATAAAAAAACCCTCAAAAGGTTGGTTCTAGGAACTTCAGTCTAAGGGATACAAGCCTTAGGGTGAAGTCATTTTTTTCTTCGGTCTTTATAAGACACCTAATAGGACCTGTCTATAATTCTTAAAATAATAAGGAAGAGATTAATGTGGTTAGCTGGGATTTGGTAGGTTGGAAATGAGGCGAACGTAGACTGTTAATGTGACAAGGTTTTGCAGTAGTCTCCTGGTGGAAGAATGCTGGGCAGAAGGCTCCAGAGATGACTGGGAAGGAGCGTGGTGGGTATATGGGAGAGGCTGGGTGACATGATACCCCTGGTAGCAGGAAACCAAACTCCAGTGACATGGTGATCCCTTCCAGGGCTGTGTTTCTATGATGCGTTTAGCAGCCCCCTTACCAACAGCTCACAGACACAACCTAGTGACACTGAAGAGGAGTCCATGCATAAGGATCCTGGTGTACAGCGTGCAGCAGAGACATGTCCATCAGCTTGATCTGCCTTCTTTGACTTGCAGGACCCTTGAACTGGAAATAGTCCACTTTTCTCTTGCCTGACTCTGCAGAACAGTATCCAGACAGTAAATTCGCCCCGGATCTGTGTATCAGCCTTATTTAAAATTGGATTAAATGTCTATTGTAACTCATCTAGGAATTAGACCTTAGCCATGTTACTTTGAATAACACGTTGCCAGACCCATTGCTCCATTTTTCTGGTCACATCCAGAATACATTATATACATTCCCAAGGTTTTCCCTCGCTATCTGTTTGAATTGCAAGTGCACGTGTAAACCAGGGACACCAAAATTTTCTGATGCGATTAGCAAACCCCACAAGCACTCTTTCTCAGGGAGTTAATGAGGTGGTTGTTCTTTGACTTCTTTTATTGTCGTAGATATACAGAAGCTCCAAGTACTAGAAGATCATCGTACAATGATGTACATATACAAACTCCTCACATGTGCATTTTTTTCTCCCAATACATCAACTCCTTTTTTCCCTGATAAATATGTAATAAAGATCTATTTTAAAGAAAATTAAAAGCTTAACTCTAGACACCATAATTTTTGTATGATCTGCATGAGATAGCTAAGCTTAATTCTGCAGGGAAGAGAGCTCTTCAACCTCTGATTTCAACATAACTTTGCTTGAAAAATGGGCTGTAGCTATCATAGAAAATCAGAAGGTTATTTTTTGAAAATGCTTGCTGTCCTGTTTGTGTTGTGCATGCTGCTCCCACAAGTCAGTCACTTGGATTTACCGTCCAGGTCGAACCCCTTTGAAAACTTTTGGGCAGGATCCTCAGCCAGGGAAAACAGTTGTATTTTCTGGGAGGTGATGCAATATCATAGAATCATAAAATGGTTTAGGTTGAAAGGGACCTTGAAGATCATCAAGTTCCAACCCCCCTGCCATGGGCAGGGACACCTCCCACCAGACCAGGTTGCTCCAAGCCCCATCCAACCTGGCCTTGAACACCTCTAGGGATGGGGCAGCCACAGCTTCTCTGGGCAACCTCTTCCAGTGCTTTACCACCCTTAAAGCGAAAAAATTCTTCCTAATGTTTGATCTAAACCTGCCCTCTTCCAGTTTGAAGCCATTCCCCCTCGTCCTATCACCACATGCCATAGCAAAAAGTCCTTCCCAGCTCTCCTGTAGGCCCCCTTTCCATCCACCACTTAAGTTTTGTCCCTTCAAATCTGGTCTCTGAGCTGTTGTTTGCATGGTTAGTCTGAGCTGGACTCAGCTCTGAATCTAGAGGACCCCCAAAATTTCTGGGATTTTCAAGTTGCTGGCTGGAGATCTGTGAGTTTCATGGCAGGCTTCATGAAGCTTGAGTTCACCAGCTTGGTTTTTTTTCGGGAGCTGGTCTGTGCCTGGTCATCCTCCAGAGAACAGCTTTTATGGATTTCTTTAGAAACTGATTTAGGCTCTTGCCTCACTTTGTGTTTGAAGTCCTTGCCCCCGTATGACTTAATTAGGTCACGTGAAGTAAGCAGCAGGCGTCTGTCCCACTGTTGCATTCGGCATCATTAGTGTTTGTAACTTGTTCCATTATTATCTAAGGAAGAGTTGCATAATTATTTTTATATCAGTACATAATGCAATTTAGCCTACCAAAAGGAGAGGAGAGGAAAAAAAAAGGAAAAAAAAAAATCCAGCACCAATTGTATATCCCACAGGACTTAATTAGTTCACAGTTTCACGATACACTGGATAATGGGAAGATATGAATTAAATAATAAAGGGAAAAGAAAAGTTCTAATGCTCACTCAGTACCTGTCCACTTCCACCTTGGCTGCCTAATGAGGTGTCAGCTACCGTGACACTGATGAGACATGCAAAACACACTGATAACACACGTAAAGGATGCTCGTGGGAAGGTTTGACCAGGCTCGGATGTCTCCGAACCCATTATGCTTAGTGAGCCTTCAGATTATTATTCCGGATCACTGGACCAGAGCTAATCATCATGCAAGCATGCTGTTTGAGCAGTGTTTCCCTGCTCCGACTCGCCCCCCCTCCTCTGGCCCAGATGGGTGATATAATGTTCATCGGAGGGCAGATGCCACGTATATTAAGTCAGTCGTAGGGAAGCTGAACTGGTATACTAGTGAATTCTCTACAACCCAACCCTCCAGGGGTCTCTATTAAGAAATAGAAGGCTAATAAAAAATAACTGGCTGGATAAAAACGCCATCCTGGATTATGGCTCTGCCTGGGTGCGCTGTGCTGTCTTTAGTTTGTTTTTAAATAGGGCATTAAGGGAAGGTCTTGAGATTTAAGAAGTAGCTTAGAGTATTGAGGATGTGTGAATTCTTAGCAAGGTGATTGATACCCGGATAACTGCTTTGTTCACTTCTCAGCAGAAAAAAAAAAAAAAAGTAAGGGAAAAAACCCACAAAGTCTGTGTCTGAGAAATGCGCAGTCACCTAAGAGACCCGTGCTGTTCAGCCTCCACTTCATGTAATCAGGACTAGCTCTCCAAATCCCTTGGATTCCTCTGCAGATCTTAGAATTGCTCCTTTCTTTCTTTTTTTTTGCCTTTATTTTCCCCATTTACCGTCTCTCCGGATGCCAGAGTATTTGGAGGTGAGGATGGAGATGAGATGATTTTCCCCGTTGGAGGTATTTGGTACTTTATATAGGTGGCAAATCCTAGACAGCTTTCTGGTGACCATAAAAGGCTCCCTGGAAGCACAGAGTACTCTGGATATAAAGGGCTGATACTTTATTTTTCACAGCAGGGCTGATGTTGAATCTCTCGACCATGTTGTCCGCCTGTGAGGGTTACAAGCGATGGGAGGTGACTCTCCCTTGCAGGGCCAGCAGGCTCTTTGTGCTCTGCGTGGTAGACGTGTGATGCTCTTTCACTCTCGTTTTAGCGCCATCCTCACGTTGCATGGATGTTTGATGGGTGCATTTTTGAGGGTGACGTGCTCATAGTTGGTTGCCCCTGCTTGTAGAAATGCGTGGGCTTCCAATTTACAATCAGATATTTTTATGAGTATCTTCTGTTGAAAAAAAAATAAAAATCCAGTAACTTCAGTAAAGCACCAGTGTTTAAGGGTGAGGGCAACCTGGTCTGGTGGGAGGTGTCCCAGCCCATGGCAGGGGGGCTGGAACGAGATGATCTTCAAGGTCCTTTCCAACCTAAACCATTCGATGATTCTATGATAATCTTTCAAGCTTCTTTGCCTTCAGAGCCCTGGCGTACTCTAATTCCTACACTGTCTCCCTTTGGTACCCTTTGGCCCCCTTTGGCCCCCTTTGGCCATTGGAACACACCTGCTCTCCTTCTCCCATACTGTCCTTTTATTCCTGGAGCAGCAAAAGGTGCCAGAAAGGGCAAACGATCCTCTCTCTGCCTTCTCCAGTTCTCCCCTTTCCTGTAACTCTCACGAGGAAAATCACTGCACCAATTTGAGACTGGTTAAGCAGGGTACAGATGAAATGTGCTGCCTGCAAGGGTGGACGCATCCTGGTCTGAGTGGGAGCCCTGTGAATGAGCCCTGCACCATGTTCCAGTAGAGATACCAGAGATTTCTTCACCGAAAGAGTTGTCAAGCATTGGAACAGGCTGCCCAGGGAAGTGGTGGAGTCCCCATCCCTGGAGTTGTTTAAAAGATGTGTAGATGTGGTGCTGAGGGACACGGTTTAGTGGTGGACTTGGCAGTGCTAGGTGAATGGTTGGACTCGATGATCTTAAAGGTCTGTTCCAACCAAAATGATTCTATGATTCTGTGACTTCCAATATGAGGCCATCAGATTTGTGCTTCCTCCCTCTTGGTGCAAGGGAAGAAGCAGTGCCACCTTCCCTGCGTCGCCGTATTGTGGAGGGGGATGCTAAAGGGAGCTTCAAAGCAGTGTTTCCTCCTCACCCTCAAAAAGTTTTCAGGGGAAACAACAGAGCAGATTCCAGCTTGATATGTAGCTTGTTTGTAGATCCGCTCTTCTCAACTTGAGGGATAATTATAATAAAATATGATATTTCATTCCTGTGTACCCCTTTAGATACTGTAAACCCCAGATTCCTTTATTTGGCCATAGGGATCCAATCTCACAGAGGCTGGGGAATAGTTTCTTTTGACTAGAGCATATTAGGGACCATCCTGAGAGAACCCAACATTATGGTGTCCTGGGCTTTGAGCAGAGCTCCTGAGTGCTTTGGCAGTGCAAATAGCCAAAACTGACCGTGTTACACAGGACGGGATGTCAGGAGTAGGACTAGATGAAATTCTTCTAAAATATTTTGTGTGTATTTTTTCATAAATATGCACTTCTAAGAGCCCAGCAAGCCCACCGTTGTGTCTCCACGTTCCCTATTTCTTAACCTCCTTGCTTGGTGACAGCGTTATTTTCAGAGGGGGGCAGAGAATGCAACAAAGCCAGCCAAGATTTGCAAGCCTCACAGAAAGGGAACAGTGGAGTCCATAAGAATCTAATAAAAACAAAAGCACAAAGCCAGTCTTGGGGTGCGGATGCTATCAGAGCAGAGAGAGGGACCATCTGCAAGGTTGTTAAGATGTAGAGAACCAAGATGGCCTCCACAGTAACCACAGGCAATGTGAAGAGATAAATGGTTGACCCGAGCCCGTGTCAGGCTAGGATTGATGCCACTATCAGCCCTAGTGCCTTTGCAATGATTTTTTAAAAAATCTCTGATAGAGTGTGTTATCTAGTTACTGGCACGAGGGCAATGGCCTGGAGGCAGCGAGGAGGAGGGGGGAGGACGAAGGAGAGGAGGAGAGAGAGAAAGAAAAAAAAGGTCATTCCAGGAGGACAATCTCTGTTGGACTAAATGAGAAAATAAGGGCCTTGCTCTGAAAGGGGGAGGTAAATAAATAAATAATAAAAAAAAGTGGCTGCTAGG
The DNA here is from genome assembly GCA_008711295.1 of Anarhynchus alexandrinus. Taxonomy (NCBI): domain Eukaryota; kingdom Metazoa; phylum Chordata; class Aves; order Charadriiformes; family Charadriidae; genus Anarhynchus; species Anarhynchus alexandrinus. The sequence continues at coordinate 265,978 of VUYV01000268.1, forward strand.
TGTGTGAGAAAAGGATAAGCAAAATTGCTTCTCTTTCTCTGTTTTTCTTTTTCCTTCTTTTTTTTTTCTTTCTTTTTTTTTTTTTTTNATCAGCCTTGGGCTGCAGTGGGAAATTTAGGAGATGTGCTTGTGGTGTGATTTTTTTTTTTTCCCTTTAACTTTTTGCTTCCTGATTTGAGGTTTAACTCTTTCCTCTCCTACCGTCAGATCAAAAATCGAGGGCTGAACTGTAGCTTCCCCCCACCCCCCATTTTGAACAGCCTTTTGGTTTTTTTTTTCAATCCCACCATCTTTCTAGTGTCTCTGAAGAGATTGCATCCTAAATTGTACATGCCTTTTCAGGGACCCCTCTTCTCCCCATCACTCCTACTGCTGCACTAGAGACATGTTGGAAGTTACCCCCGGGGTGGGATGTTGTTACCCCCAGGGTGGGATGCCGGTCCCCCATAACCCTCAGCACATCAAAGCTTTCCACTCGCATTTAAACACACCCATGTGAAATCAGAACTGAACATGTCTCAGTTCTAATGAGAACCGTTTTCCTTCTCCCCTCCTCCATTTATTCCTGCTCCCCACCCTTAAAGGAAACACAGATTCAGAGTGAAAAGTGTTATTTCGGAGGCGCTCCTCCAGGGAAGAGAAAGCAAATCTTTCCCTTCCCGCACAAAGAGAAGGCTCGAATTAAGGTCAGGAGGGTGCGGGGAAGACTTCCTTGGGGGACTGTGGGCACATTTTCGCTCTGCTTGCTCCCAGGCTCTTGCACAGTCTTGCTGCCACTTTCCTGTTTAATTATGACAGAGACTCTAATTGACTCCTTTGGTGTTTAGGCAGTTTTGGAGGTGGAAGGATTGTCTGCAGCTGAAAACGTGGCTCTGGTTCTCCGTCTGTGGGACTTTCTGGATTTGGGGGAAGGGGCTGGGGGTGTTTGATGCCTGGGTTTGTGCTGGGTTGCATGGCATTGGGCTTTGGATGAAGTCAGAGGGAAGCTTTCTCCATCTTCCCATTTTGAATTCAACAGGAAAAGGGCTGAGCTCCTTGTGGACACACATAACCCACTTCTTGTTCTTTTGCATTGGAGCACGGCTTAACATACAAGAAGGTCCTGCCCCTCCTTCTGTGTGATGCGGGCTGAAGATGCTTTCAGACACTTGCATCGCTAACATAGGACTCTGCATCCCCATCTGACTTTGTGTGCTCTTTCCAATCCCAAACAGAAGAGTACTGTGCACTTGATGTTCCACATGGCAGGTTTCTGTGGAACAAGGGGGTTGGCTGACCTACAACCACTTCCCAAGTGTTTCTGGGGCTTGGTTCAGCACCAAGCAAGGGCCAGGCATATGGTCAGCTGTTCTGAAAGTTGGAAGGTTTTAGTAGCATGGAAATGGCCAGAGTGGGACCACTGGAGGGGCCCTGGACATGGTTGGATCATGGATGGAGATGCTGTCTCCATGCTGTTCAAGCAACACCAAAAGCCTGTGGCCAAGACTGAGAACTGGGTTTGACCATAACGTTGGAGACAGCCCCTGGTGTGAAGCACTGAAATGCCA